>LPNX010202346.1:1148348-1222589 GCA_001517045.1 Pseudotsuga menziesii
TTCATAAATGTGCAACTCTATAGGACAGCCTCTTCTCTCAATTCGAATCCTTGAGAAAAAAAACAGAAATCTAGAACAAAGTTTTGATCCAATTTTGGAGCATTCTCTCCCTCGGCAGAGAAACACAATAGATTTTACATAAATCAAAGTTCCATCGTTTCCATCCATGTCCCCCCTCCTCTCTCAAACCTCTGAGGTCAAATTTATAGAAGTGAAGAGGAGTGGGAGCGATAAGATCAAATCCCCAGACCTCCGGTTCGTTCAAATGGATGCCAAACCGACCGCAATGAATTTCTGGAAAACTCACCTCTGTTCAGGCACAAAATTCTCAAAAAATGTTAAGAGATTTCCAAAACCATTCACAATTAGGTGTAAAGGAGTCCATTGGGGAAGTGGGTTTTCGATGGTTTTTCCTAATTCTTCTTACTTTGCTCGCAATCCTCCATGCAAAAACGTCTCTCTGATAGGTGCGTGGATCATTTTTTTAATTTGCCCATATTCTCTTTCTAACTTCAAGCTGTCAGCTTCACAAGTTTTGACTGATGTCCAGAAATGATTCCATTGCGATCTTCTACAACTTCACTATTAATCCTTTGTTGAATTCAATGATATTCATACGCAACCATCACTTCTACACACCTACACATCAGAATTCATATAAACAAGATAATATATACACTAGTACAAAATGATGAATTAGTGATTACTTGACAAAAAAATCTAGGCACTGCAATTTTTTCAAGTGATTTACAACTAAATATGAGCAATTTTGAGTGACCCAACGATAAAAGACTAAATTTAATGACTAATTTGGTCATGGGATAACATATACGACTAGATAACAAGTGACTAAGATAAAAAATGACTAACTTAAACGACTAATTTAGACATAGGAATACAAATATGACTAGCTAACACTAACTAAGAATATGAATTAGTCATTTATGTTAGTCTAATTAGTTGTTTCACCTTGACAATGGAGAATTATAATTTTGACAATGAATTTGTACAATTCACTAAATTTTAACACTACGGATGGATTCAGAGACCTCTTGTGTCACTCGACAATTCTTCTTTCAAGACATCCAATGAGGTCCCTACATATCTAGATGTTGGTGGATGTGTTCGTTGGCATCAAGCCTCTTCTGTAAGTGCAATATTGTTGGCATCTTGTGCACTCAAAATTAAAGACTCAATTCACATGAACCAAGTCCTGAACATGTTACATTGACCAGTATCCCCGTAGACATTTTGTTTCATCATTAAAATGTGTATTAAAAACTTATAATATATAAATATTTACAATGTATAATTTTTATATTATTACAAACATATATTATAATATTACATAATAACCTATTAAAAACATACAATATGATAACACAACATTATACCATTTAATAAGCCATCCATATTACCATATAATATTACAAAACAATATATCATATATTATACTAACCCAACATATATATAACAATATATTTGCACACAAATATTAAAAAGAACAATTTATACAAACCAATACACATATATAAAAAAAACTTTATGATGTATTGTTAACATCACATTATCAAACATGATCTAATTCATACATCGACCAATTAACAAACCAAAACCCATTATATGATGGCCCCATCATGTAACAATACGCCAATTAATAAAGAGAATATTACTGGTTGATGAAATGCCATAATGGATAGAGTCCAACAAGATGAGTAATTTGTATGGGGAGCATCCATTATTTTGGACAAAACTGGAATCTCGGCTCTAAGTTCAAAAGTTGTGAAATCTAGTTATCCACTTTCTTAGTTATTCATTTCAACACCACCTTTGAAAGGGCATTTGATGAAAACCAAAGTGGATTCATAAAAACTTAAAAAAATGCATGGGATGAAGCCATGCCTACCCCTATTGGGATAAAATAGTTAGAGATGTCATCCTAAACCAACATATAGCAATGGGTTTTAGGCATTTGCAACTAATTAGAACATGAGACCTTGTTGAACCATTAAAGCATTACATACATAACCTTGATGGTCCCAAAATATGCCCAATAAGGTTCACAAGTTAATATTATACATATTACACTCACATACTCATTTATAATTAAATGGGTAAGAAATCGATATTATAGTCATTTCACTTTAACTTCAACTCCGTTCGTCCCAAGCAGAGTATACAATTCAGCAATACTACTTTATCAAAGGTTTGGTAAATACTTTTGCAACCCAATATTTAGTACAACCATACACTATATTAATAAATTAATTTTGTTAAATTATTTTAAATATTGATGTTTATTCATCTCAATATCTTTAATCTTGCAATTCTACACTAGATTATGAAAAATCTCAATTGCATCACAATTTTCATCCTAAACCTTCAAAAAATGTATGATTTAAAAAAAAATTCAAGCAAGGAGGATTATCATTGATCTAAAGATCACCAAATAGAAACCCTTCGTGTAAAACAAAGAATAATTATGGCTATAGATAGATTTGAGGAAACATGACAATGATGAGAGAGAGGATGTTCTCATCAAGAAATGCAGGGTCTTATCTTTTTCGACAATTCATTGCATTCTTTGCAATTTAGTTGGATGGATGGGTTGTTTTTTTTTGGCCCTTTTATATTGGTTAAAGACAATTTATCTATTAGTCTAACCAGATAATAGGGAAAAGGAAGCATAGTTTATAGAGGCATCTGTAGATTAAGCCCATGATTAAATCATCCACTGAGATGAGGCCAGGGAAGGTACCGCTCAAAGAAGGGTGCACAGAGAGCATAGACATAGGCAGGTTACCTCATTTATTTAGACTAGGAATAAGAGATATAGGAGGATTTATGCACGAATTAAACTACAAGGAGAGAGTAGTCGGATTCTGAGACTGGGCAAGCATGTTCAACCATATGCTGCTATAATTCTAGTAGAGAAACAACTTTCTTGCCTTCCCAATAACACACCCATTATGAGCCGTGAAGGGTACAGAATTGGTTGATGAGACACGGGTTAGTTTGAAATTCCAAGTTTGGAAAATTAGGTTTTTCTGACAAACCCTAGATCATCCAGCTCCGGAACTAGGTCAAACACCTCAAATCGGTAAGATCTAAATCTTTTCTATTTCCATTTGAGGTTCTTATTTCAAAATGACTCATCACACCTAGCTTGATGACAATCTTGGTGAAGCTGACAAATTCCAAGCATGGAAGTATAGGACCTCTGTCATCCTAGAAGAAAATGACTTGGATCAGTAACAAAGTTCTAAGAGCCTGAGGGAGATGAGGCTAAGGCTAGAGCTAATAGAATCATTGCAGATTCTATTACGGATCATCTCATCCCTCATGTGTCATCACTGAAGACACCAAAGGAAGTGTTTGATGTTGTGACAAAGCAATCGAATAAGAAGAAGAGATTCTCGTAACCACCTTGAATGGCCTCCCAAGATCATGAGATTCATTGATTTAAGGAATGTGTGCTAGAAGGAAATTGATTACCTTCAGTAGACTCTAGGAAGAGTGCACACAAGAAGAAGCACAACTCATAATAGGAGAAGAGAATATGGGAGCAACTAAATATAAAGCTCTCATGATTCAAAGAAGATTCCTCAAGCAATGAGGAATATGAAGGACTCAACTCATGAAGAACCTCTTATATATCTTAGCATTTGGATAAGAAATGATGCAGTTGTGAATGAAGAAGATGATGAAGCTAAAGACTCCAGGACATAATGATCAAGGAGTCTACCCACCAAACAAACAAAGATAAGTGTTCAATTTTCATTTCATGATATTGTTTGGTTGTGCATTTGTTTATATTCAGTTGATGCATTATGCATGTTTATGTGTTTGCATGTATACTACTGAATTGCACATGATGGGTAAGAAGTCAATGATGTTGTACAACATCCTATTGCTACTTATCTAGATTGAAACCTCTTTGCTGACATATTAGTAATCGTACACACTCTTAATAACATTGGGGTAGAAGGAATCTAGAAGTTATTGTACATGTACGAGATATGTATGAATGTTGTAGCATTGGCTAAGATAGTTACATGACTATGTGACATATATTTGTAACTATTAATATGTTTTGGAAATTATGCGATGTTTCTAATCGTGCAAGTGAACTTGACTTGTATATCGTTCTGAAGAATAGTGACGTCATTTCAAAAGAGGAACCTGAAGCTCCCTGAGTCAGAGACACCGTGGCGAAAGAAAAAGCTTCAGAACAATATAAAGAGAATAGTAGATCCACCTCGAGAGATGAAGACCATCTTGGGCATGAGAAATCATCTAAGATGAAGAATACTATGATGAGAATTCCAAAGAAAGTAAGAGGCCTCAGACACACTCCAGTTAAGAGAAACATCATTGATGCAAATCCTTCCAGCTATGAAGAAGTAGCCAAGAAGAAAGGGAAGGAGACTATGATCAAAGAGTACCTGTTGATCAAGAGGAATGATGTCTAGGATGTGGTTCTAAGACCTAAATTGAAGTCTATAGTGTCTTCCATATGGATCTACAAAATATAGGATGCAACAAATGGAAGGATTGAGGGATACAAGGAAAGATTCATAGCACGAGGATTCTCATAGAAATAAGGCATAGACTACGAGGAGACATTTACACTAGTTGTGAGGTACACTTCCAATAGATCCATACCTGCAGGTATGATATGGGAGACACCCCAGTTGGATATGAAGACATCATTCTCAAATGGTGTAGTCGAGGAGGAAGTGTACGTAGAGAAGCCATTGGGAGTTGAGAAACATGATAAGCAGACTCATGTGTGCAAATTAAATAAGGCCATGTATGAGCTCAGAAGGCACCCATGGGGTAGCACATATAGTTACACGAGGAGCTTGAACATTGCCTAGAGTGATGAAGATCTTAACCTTTGCTACAAGGTTGAAGATGAAATCCTATAGAGGACGACACACTCACAGATGGGTGCAAGAGGAATTTTTCAACAAAGTTCAAGAAAGAGGATCTTGGCATCCAATGACCTTATATGAATACATAGAAGATCAGTAGAAGAGGAATCTACTTGTCACTCCAATACAAAATGTTTCGAGACAAAGTACAAAATACAAAGGGAGGATGATACTCCTCTTCAAGGGGAGTGATTGCAGAAGATTCTCAAGTTCGACATGGTACAATAGGATGGACAACTTCCTTATGGGCCTATGATTTACTGAGAGTAAAGTGGATTCCAACCTTTACTTCAAGGTTGAAGGTGAAAGGCTAGTGATGCTCCTACTATATGTCGATGTCATGTTCCTGATGGGAGAGGATGAACACATTGAAGATGCAAGGAGGAGACTTTCCACTGAGTTCAAAATAAAAGACCTAGGGATGATGCACTACTTCCTAGGCATGGAGGTGTGGAATAATGCGGATGGGATTTTCCTTGGTCAAGGAAAGTATGTTGTGGATATTCTGAATAAATTTGGAATGCTGGACCACAAGGCGATAGCCACATCTATGGTATCAAACTTGAAGCTTATGTGTGATGCTTCATCACAATCGGTTGATTCCATGATGTATCATCAAATGATTGGCTCATTGATGTATTTGAAGAATAAGAGACCATACATATTATTTGTTGTGAGCATCCTGAGCCAGTTCTTGACGGATCTGATACATGTTCACCTGGTTGCTGCAAAGCATGTAGTGAGGTACCTGAAGGGTATAGTTGAGTATGGGATCAAGTATGATACAAATCAGAAGACTAACTTGAATGGTTATGTTGATTCAAATTGGGTAGACAGCACCATTGAGAGGAAGAGCACCTTGGGTTGCTTCTTCAGTTTGAGATCCAGTATGATCTACTAGTTTGGCAGGATGCAGTCCTGCATGGTGTTGAGTACAGCTGAGGCAGAATAAGTTGCCACTTTCTCGTCTATTTGTGAGGTAGTATGTTTTTTGAAAGATACTATCTAATTTGATTGATTTGACTTGAATTTTTGTATGATGTAGAGAGGAGAAGTGACGCTCCAATATGTGATCCAGATCGGGGCCCCTAAAAAGAGAGAGTGATGAATTCTAGCATAGCTGGAGATATAGGTTATCTGAGTGTAAAAGTCATGGAAAAGTTCGTAGATTACTTAGATGTAATTAGTCCTGTAGGTTGTCCTAGGATGTAATCAGTCCT
The DNA here is from genome assembly GCA_001517045.1 of Pseudotsuga menziesii. NCBI lineage: Eukaryota > Viridiplantae > Streptophyta > Pinopsida > Pinales > Pinaceae > Pseudotsuga > Pseudotsuga menziesii. Next base: position 1,154,506 of record LPNX010202346.1, read on the forward strand.
GGCGAAGCTCATAGGTTATCCTTGGACGTAATCAGTTCTGATGTGATTCTATGCTAGAAATAGCCAGAGTAAAGTTTGAGTACTTCAAATAAATACTTGGTGTGATCCAGAACGAGACCTCTCGAAAGAGGGAGTGATGAGTACTAGCATAGCTGGAGAGATAGGTTGTATGAGAGTAAAATCATGGCGAAGATCGTAGGTTACTCATACGTAATCAGTCATGTAGGTTGTCGTCAGATGTAATCAGTCCTAGCAAAGCTCGCAGGTTATACTTGGACGTAATCCATCTTGTTATGTTTCTATGCTAGAAATAACGAGAGACCAGGAGATGCAAATGCATGATATCTCACATGGGAAATGAGACAAGTTGTTTGAGTGGGAAAAATCTTGGTGAAGCATGATGCTCGGATGTAATCAATCTTGTAGGTTATCTAATTGTAAATATGAGTCCTGGCATGATACGTAGGTTACTCAGACGTAATCAATCTTGAAACAGGTTATCTGAATGCAAATATGAGTCCCGGAGGTACGCAGGTTATTCAGATGTAATAAGTCATGTGGGTTGTCCTAGTGTAAAAAGGATCCCAAGCGTGGTTTTCTGTACGCAAGGATCCCAAGGTTACTCGAATGTAATACGCCTCGAGGGTTGTCTGAGTGGGAATGATCCTAGACACAGGTTGTTCAAATGTAATAAGTCCTTGAGGTTGACCTAGAACGTAAAAGTCCTAATGTAGCAGGTTGTTTTCCTATGTTGATAAAATGAAGGTGGTCTGCATCTGGGTTGTGATCTGTGTGCTTTGTTTTGTTTTGTGCAGGACAAATGAGATGATATGGATACGAAAAGATAAAGGTAGGAAATGGAGGTTATTTTCATGGCAATGTAAATAATGTCCTGGACTATACCTACACGATGATACGATGAGATGATGATAGGAAACACAGGTTATTACAGTGGCAATGTAAAGAAGGTCCTGCACTGTACCTACACGATAATATGCTACGACGAGAAGACGATAGGAGACACGGGTTATTGCAGTGGCAATGTAAAGAATGGTCCTGGTCAATACCTACATGATGGACTGCTCATGGATATGATGAAGACCTGGATGAGGTCTAGGCCTACACCTAACAAGAAAAAGGGCTGGCTCTGTAGAAACTTCCTATGATGGATAGATGCGACAGATTGGACAAGATGAGGACAATGGCAGCAGCGACGATGATGACTCTGTGACAATGACCAGGGGTGTTGATGACTGTGGCAAGAGAATACCTTCCTAGTAAGAGGGAGTGTTGTTGTAATTGTAACTTCATAAGATATTCTGATGTATATTACTATTGTGTATTGTTGTACCCCCATCGGGGATGTTTGTTCCTCCTTTGGGGATGTCATCATTGTGTATGGTCACTGAGGTAAACCCTCCATTATAAGTCGGGGCACTAGTCCCCAGGTTAAATAAAGTAAAATGTATTTATGTGTATTCTTAGGTAGGTCAGCCCCACAAGTAATCTTTTCGACCTAGTGGTTGAGTTAACAACTCAACGGAAGAATATAAATAGGGAGGCACCCTCCTTATTTGTCACACACTTCACTTGCTCTCTCATGTGTGCTTTAGGGAGAGAGAGGGGAAGAGGAGGGATAGAGAGCTGTTGCAGACATATTGTTCTTGGGTTATTATATCTTGTCATCTTATCTTTGTGACTGAACTATTCCAAGGAAGTTTGTGGGGTTTTCTCCTTTATGGTTTCCCTAATGAAAATCTCCACGTCTTGTGTATCTTTGATGTATTTATGTTCTTGTTATTCTTTCAGATAAAGATCCCAAGTAAATCAACTTAGAAAAACTAACATTTTGTTGTTTGATGGATATCTGTTTGTATGGTTGTAGCCTTAAAAAATACCCAATGCCCTACTTCAAATGTCATTTCACAATGATGTTGATATGTTTGTTTCTTCACCATACTTAGTGCTTTATCCAAGTTATATTTTAATAGTTGGAGAACATCTTATTGGTGCTCTATGTGATCCTCTACTACTTAAACCTTAGCCCACTTTTACAAATAAGTTACTTTAAAATAAGTGATTCACTTTTATAAAACAAGTGGGAATCATTTTTACAATGTTGTTACTTTATAAATGAAAGGTACGTGAACTTTTGCAAAAAGTAACAAAAAATAGACTTGAATTGAAGGCCTTTTACTCATTAAAGTAACTTCCAACCAAATGAGTTAAACAAAAAGCTTAATAATATTATGGAGGAGAATGGGGTTGTAGTCATCCTTGTTTTTTGCTTGCAAGACAATTTTACACAACCACACAAAGACAAAAAACAAAATTTCGAAACCAAAATTTCTCAAATTTAGGTTTAGGCCATTGTTACCATACCTAGGAAAATGCAAGTTTTCTCATTGTTTCTAGTTTACCTAGTTTCATAGTGAACATGGAAAAGAGCATAAATAGTTAAGAAAATCCTTTTTGCTTTGTTTTTTATTTGTTGATTTCACACGGAGTGTACAACAAAGAGCATATTTCGGCTAAAAAGGTAACACATTGGGAATAAAATAGAAAGATAGGCTAAAATATGAACAATATGAGAAACTTTTTTTTTAAATATGAAATGTACACAATATACCTCTGGGTCTATTCCGAAATCATGTTTCAGGGCAGAACACCCATCAAGCCTCATGGTTGACAGTGGGTCATATCATGGAGGGGGCATGTCGAGCCTCATTTTCCACAATAACCTATCCGTTGTACCTTCCCACCACTTGATGTCACTGCGAAGGGGAATGTCGAAGACTCTAGGAATGGGGGAGTACAATTGAAGGATCATGAGAATTATGAGTAGAATAAGTGGATTGATGGATTTGGTGGTGGTGGGGAAGAACTTGGCTCAGGTTGATGGTATCACTCACCATAGCAAGGAACACAATATTTGTATTAGCTGTGAGAGTCAGCATACAAGGAATGTTGTAGATGTTCTGTTACTCATCAACGTTCAAGCTCCATCGTCCCTTAGCAAGAGCACTTGGGTCAACTAGGTATCTCACCAAGGTTTGGTGGCACAAAATATGGAAAGAACCAAGCGAAACATGGGCCAACAAATCCATAGTGCTCAACCAGAGTTTCAGTTTGGCAAGGATGATAATTGTGGGGGTCGTTGCAATGGGAAACACAACTAATGTTCCATGGTTAAATTGGAGGTTGATTTTACAGAGGTAACCTACAAGAAAAAAATCTTAGACCTAGTTCAATAAGAGATGCTCAGATGGAGAATTGGGTGAAGAAAGAGCATGAGATGGTATATGAGGAGGATATCATCTTGTATATGTTCCCCTACTTCCTGGATGCGGATAATACCAAAACCAGGAAAACTAGACATCTTAGGGCTATGAAGATTCATTGACAAATGAAAATGTTATTAGGAAAATCCCTCGTGGAGAGAAAGGAGGAAAGGAAAGAGATCCTCCTATAACTGGATGAATTACAGGACCGTATGCACTAGATGGACCTAAAAATCAACCTAATTTCCTGATCCACTACAAGATTTGAGTTTGCTCCTTATGACCATACCAAAAAAGCCCATGCTAAGGCTCTTGGAAGCATCAACTTGTTTGCTCCAAATGCTTCTAAGCGAACTCAAGTTCCTTAGGTAGGCTTCTTTATTATGCATCTCCATCTACAAATCCTTGTTTACAATTTATAGTTATTTTGGACAGCTACATACTTATTCTAGGTTAGCTAAACTTAGATACAACTTTTGTTATAAGACTGATAAAACTAAGACGTGGCTCTAAGACAAACTCTTATTTTGTGGGTGGTCTAGTTTTGCAAGTAGTAGGTCACACAATCTTAGCTCTATACAATCGTTTCCTATTTTTTGGGAATATAATATCTAACTAGTTTACAAAACAAAAACTTTGGATATAGTAAAATAGCCATATCTTGCGCAAACAGAAACCTTCCTGGGTGAAACAAAAAACAATTCCAACTGAAATTAGTGATCTAAATACAATGGACCACCTCTCTTAGACTATAAATGTATAGAAACAACATAAGCCAAAAATATCAATCAACAAAGAATGTGGGTCTTCATAAGCACTCTAACACCATGTTCAACTAAAACATGGTATTTCCACAAGGTTGAACACCTTAAACAACCGATCGCATAGACATATCATAGACATATCATAGATTAACACAATAATGTTTTACGTGGTTAAAACCCTTAAAGGGGGAATAGTTCACGGCCCTTTCCAAATAACTACTTGAGGCAATATTTTAATGCAAAAGGAAAAATTATTTACACATGAGTTTCTCACAATCAATGATCAAGCAAATGACCCTCCATGCTCTTTAAATAAAAATCATGGACCAATTGGGTGTTAAGCCATAGATCAATAGTGTTACAAATGCATACTAAAGAAACTCACTTTACCTAAAGACACTTTAAACCAAGATGATATTTACTAACTCCTATAGTGTCTAAATATCTCAACAATGTGCTCTATACATAAAATTTGTTATATATAAATGATGAATAAGATGTTAACTTACATAAAGGATGCCAAAATTTAACTTTCCTCAAATTTAGTTTCAATTAGGTAACTTAATTTTTAGTTGAGCAACTTGTACTTTCTATGTAAATTGGAGAAATTGCATGAATTGCATTGGATAATTTACATCATGATACTTATTGTATTGTTCTTCAAAATTGTACAATAAGAGTTAATTACTGATCCATAAAAATCACTACTACTACTACTTACAATTCAAGCAAGTGGTAAGGATTTTTGAACCCTCAAATTAACGAATTTGGAAATAAAAATGAGTAAGTGAGAGGAGTTTTCGAATATATCATATCCATGTCTAGTTCAACATATAGTTGAGTTCATGTATTAAAAACAAGAATAATATTCATGGGTATGACATGAGTGAAAAAAATAATGTCCATGTAGGAAATTACAACTAATTATCTTCCCCTAATTACAACAAGAAGGACCCTAGAGGCTCATGCAATGGTATTTCTCCAAATTTGTGTAATGTTCATAGAAGTAGCTTCCACTGAATCCAACCTTGCCTCAACTTCTATGAGTGGAGGTAATTTCTATGAGTAACATCAAAGATGATGATGTGCACATAGATCACAGTAGAAGAGAGGGGCAAGTCTCAAATTGTTTGCGCTTAAGATGGAATAGGGCATGAAGAATTATGCACCAGGGATAATTTTTTGGGGCGAATTTTAGCCCATTGGGCTACTTTTCCCTGTTTTCCTCCCAAAAAACATTTGTCATTTTGCACTTTTTGAAGCCCTGTTTCGCCCAATTTTGATGGGGTAAAAATTTTTCACCCTAAAAATCGCCAAATTATTATATAAACGATATAAAATCCTTGGAAATTAAAATATTTTAAAAAAAAATCGCCAATCATTTAATAGTTGGTGTTTTAAGAATTGGTAATATTATCCAACATTTATACACTTTTAAATAAGTATGGTTCCTTAAAATCATCCCTGTTATGCACAATGCCAGAAGAACATAAATAAAATAAATAAACTCCTTAATGCCTAGCTTAAACAACTTGACCCCTTATTCTATGAAATTAACCACACAACATGTCTCGTAGGAACAATAAAGAAAAATAAAAAACGTAACAATAAAGAAAAATAAAAAACGTATTTAATATAAAGCAATGAACCATGACACCACTTGGTTTCTATAAAGAAGAAAGAAAGGACTCATTTCATCTAAAGGAATCGACTTAGTCCTCGCTTATTTGACACGTGGCGACTTCATGTAAATTCTCTGCAATTACAAGAAACAAATACCACGAAAATGTTTTGGAGATGCATATTCACATTATTCCAATCCCTAAAGGAATTTTAAAATAGAACATTTTAACTTCTGTACTTTGTAATGAAGTAACGTTTTTTAGTTTCAAGGGTAATTGCTAGTTATATATTTCATCTGTTCTAGTATGAAGTTAAATTATTTAGGTTATCTTGCATACATTAATCTCTTAAAAATATTATATATTTTATCTGTTCTAGTCTAAAGTTAAATTATTTAGACCATCTTGGATACATTAATCTTTAAAAATATTAATAGATAATTTCAATAGGCATTGAACGTTACTCAAAATTTGTTTACATATGTGTTGTTATTTATAATATAAATAGACATTTTGGGTTTAAGCTTATTTCATAAGCAAGTTTAACTAGTTAGCCATAAGGTGTACTATTAAAGTATTCCTTGTGACATCGTAACAATGGTATACCTAGGGTACAATGGAGTAGGGTCTCCATAAATTTTAGCAATCAAATCATTACATACAAAAGATTATAAAAATAATAATTATTATTATTAAAAATTTAAGTTTTGAATTTTTTTTTTTAAACTACTCAAAAAAATTTGGCCAGAGTTACCTATCAATGGTTAATTAAAATTAAAAGATCAAGTTACAGTTCAAAATTACAATTTCAACACATTTTTTTTATATCTCGTGATGACGTCAAATTCTAGCTGTAATGATGGGTAATGGATGCATGCCATGGCTTAGAAGCCGTTGGCGCACGCCTCGAGCAAGGTCACCCACCACTGGCCAATAGTATGATTTCGCGTGGAAAGGACGATAATTAATTTCTGGCCCACTCTCTTTCCCGCCAACTGTCACCTCAATCCAGTGGCCAAGGCCACGAAGGCTAACATCTGATTCTAGTAGCTGTCCAACACTGATAAATACGTTTGAACGTGGTAATTGTTCTTTTTACTATATGTTTTAAGAATAAAAAAATCGATGGTTTTATTGTTTATGGAAGAAGTTGTCAGTCATGCATTAAATGTTCGTCAGCGGCTCATGACAAGTTTGATAATGAAAGATTCGAGAGGTTCACAGATTGTCATATTTAAGTGGGCTTTTTTTATTAGTCCGTGTGGAACGCCAAGGTATTATTGTTTTCGATAATGGTTGATCAAGTATTAGTTTGTGTTGACTAGAATTCAATGCAACATTTTAACCAAAGTTTTAATATCAATATCAAGTTTTTCTTCATACTGATTGAACTATAATTTGAAGCGTTATTGCAACAACGACAGTGTGGATATTGGGAATAGCTTCTGAGTCTCACAATGCTTTAAATCTTCACTACCACTACTTGCTAGAGAGCAACTTGTTTATCCTATGTATCCTAAGTCTGTGTACAGTTCGTTAAAAGGGAGGAAGAGGCACTAAATGCATTGACAGTCATCCCCAGTTCGTTAAAAGTGAGGCAGAGGCATTAAACGCATTGAAAGTCATCCACCGTTATACCACTTGCATTAAATACATAATCCATTTACTGCTAAGCGTCCATATATGGCCGCTGTCTATGCATGACAAGTGACAATTAGATGGTGGAATACACCGGTTCAATGCTTCTTCATTCATCCTCCCTCTACATTCCAATCCAAACTGTAATTTCTTTGTTGTTTCTAGTTGTACTATTGTTGATCCAAGATAACAACTTGTTGAATTGACAGAAGATTATTCTGAGCAAAGAGAAGCATAGGATGTTAATGGTTCAATAAGTGGTGCCACTATTGGTGTTGATATTCACTTTACAGACAGGGAGGGCGAGGATGTCAAGGCAGGTTGGTGCAGTTATCGCTAGCTAGGCCCATGTATTAAGATGGCCCATTAGGTGGGTTTTTTGACTGAAGTGTGAAAGCCAAGGGAGAAGGATAAAAAGGTAAGAGAATTCATTGGCCACGGCTGTTCATATAGATACAACGAGCATTACCAGCCTTACATAACACTTACTGAATTATTCTACTGGCCACCACTATATTTTTGGGTCATTGTTGGAGGCGCTAGTCATTGAGCTGACTAGTTGAGTACCTGACTAATCGGAGATTAGGTCGGTCACATAAGTTGCGTCGGTTGACCGAACCAACAGGTAGTTACTTGTAACCGTTTGTAATCATATATATTAGGCTGTTGAGCCAGATGATAACTTGGTTCAGTTTTTGTATATGTATGGACCCTCATGTGATTCTATAATATAATCTGTTACTTCATTACCTCTTCTTGTCTCTTGTCTCTGTTATGATTATATGTTTCTATGTGTATTATTGGCAACCTTATGTGATCTATGAGATTACAACAGTCGTGCTTCCCAGATACCACTATATTTAGAAATTTAGACAGACAGCGTCGCGGGGCGAGGATATGCTTGCTTGAATCTTAGTGACATACCCAACCACCTAGACCTTTTACCCCCACTTACCTACTGATTTATCTATCTTGTCAACTGAATGCTTCGATCTACTTTCTAATCGAGATCTTGCTCCTTTCAAACTAAAACTATCTCCCTCTTGCTATGCAAATATATATAGATACATGGGATCTTTGATCTTGCTACCTGCCTGACTTCGATCTCTCTTGCGACCTAAGGACGATGAGAAACTGGATGGGGATTTTTTTCTATGGCTGCATACAAAAAGGTATGTTTAGCTATGACTCAAGATTTCTTTGACCAATCTTAGAAAATTAGAAACTAGACACCTGCAGAGATCAGGATGCCAAATACATTATAGTCGTCACATGTAGCTAATTAAGGTTTGAGCTCGATTAGGAGAACATTGACTATCTGCATAATTTAATTAAAAAAAACAATATTCTGATGAAATGATTTGTGTTTCAATCGGAAGTGGTTGACCTTAACTTATTTGTCCGATCCTTAATGATGAAGACTTTCCTAAGCTATTTATGTCTTTCTATTCAATTTTGGGAGCATTGGAGATAGTGAAAGGCCTCTAAACCATGTACAGAAGAAAAGGTTAATGTCTATATGAAGGCTCCTATTGAAATAATTATTATACAGAGACATACATGGATCTCTGATTGTGTGCATCCATGCAATGCCAATGACATGGAGGCTCAATGCCTTAAGGCACCACCAGCTCTGACGAATTCCTCCCAAAGATACTTCATCATTCTATAATGCTAGTGAGGAGGCTCCCACCTTGCAAAATCTTCCTGTTACAGTCATCATGTAAACTCATTTTAAACAAGAACATCCAATTTACATACAATACTAACAAATTGTATTGTATTGTCTAGGAAAATTGAAGAAGCCTACCAATGTTTCCTTTGTTGTTGCTGAGACAAGTAATGACCTATAGCCAGTGTAGATGGGATCTTCATCAGCTTGCCATGTCAAGATTTCTGAACAAATTCGGTTGAATTCTTGTCGAGACAAATACTCGTTCAAACACCCTTATTGCATCATCAATGCTATTACGACATAGGTATACAAGGGGATTATTAGTTGCAAGATTTCCCTAAGGGAATATTATAGTTGATACCTTCGATGGAGTCTACCACATTCTTGATTTTTTTTATTATCAGTTTATGAAGTTCCTCTCCTGCCTAGATGAGGTATATGCACACATTTATAGCCAAACTTACGGTCGTTCCCATAGCAATGAGGACAAACCGGGTGAGTCCAGGATATAACAAAACATCAAAATGAATATCTAGAAACAATATTCATAAGATTTCAGCTTTCGATGGAGCTTTGCAAAAGTGGCAAGTGAACCTGAAATCATCCCAGAAAACACAATTTGAATGTGAGAATGGATGAGTACCCTATCATCCCCATGACACATAATTAGGCAATGGAGATAACCAACCAACCTATTGTAAATGTGTTGATTATGATGATTATAGGCTGGATCAATGCTTGGAGAGTATTAGAAGCCAAGGTTGCGACAGCAAGAGCTAAAGCACCTGCAGAAAGTGTTCCTAAACCTTGATTGAAACCCTTTCTCAATGTTGCACCTGTACCCAATATAGAATTTAGGTTTTCATGTTTAGAAACTACATTGTAGCTACCATTGTGATTGTGTACGCTATTCTGAATAACAATTTAATAAAGAAATGAAATTATACCGATAGTGAATTCAAAGACAACCACCACTGTCAAAATCGCTCAAACACAGTAGTTGTTGACATCATTGTAAACTAAGTCATCCATGAACATAAGAAAGGAGACGAGTATGAGAGCCATCCCCATATTCACTGAGAATATACCGTTGCGAGCATTGCGTTTGGAAAACTTACAGGAAGCAAAACCTTAATATCTTAATCCCTTCTTTAGTCAGTATCTCCTCTACATGGAAGAGTTTCGATTTTGTTATCTTCTTCCATCTGATAAGTTGTTTCTCTGCCCTCTACAGCTTTGAAACCTTTGAAACATGAGCAAAAAACTACAAAATTTGAAAAGTAATGGGCGTCTCTTACTCATATAATGCAATCATCTATGTTATTTATTGAGCTCTTTAATCTTTTATATAGGGGGTGGGCACTTCTCACTACTTTTATAATGCAATCATATATGTTATTTACTGAGCTCTTTAATCTTTTATATAGGGGTGGGAACTTCTCACTGCATTGAGTCTACTCGATTATGAGATGCTTTCCTACAAACTTCATTATGTTCCTTTTTTCCATAGTATGTGGTTTGCCTATGGGATTGCTGAGATATTTTTCAAGGCACATTGTCAAGAATTGATGTCCCACTCATTTTTATCATTGAGACCATGAAGATAAAAGAGTAAAACGAACCCCCCTCCATCTATAAAATTCATGCCACTAAACCATTCAAACAATTACATGTCCGATGCAATCCTGTGAGACATATAAAACCTTGCAACTATTCCATGATTAAGTTCTTNACCCTCCATCTATAAAATTCATGCCACTAAACCATTCAAACAATTACATGTCCGATGCAATCCTGTGAGACATATAAAACCTTGCAACTATTCCATGATTAAGTTCTTGTCCAATGGTCCTGCTTCTCTTTTTCGCAACGATTTGCATTGGTAATGCTCTGTTTGATATAGAGGTTCTATGAGGAGGTGAAAAGTTCTATCGGTAAGAAAAATGGTTTCTCGACCAGATAGGATATCAAAATCCATCTCTTGGTTCCTACCTTGGTATCATGCAAAATATTTCTCAGGCTAAATCTTGCCCTTTTCCTTTGCCGCCATGCAAAAGTTTCTCGTGTGTAAGTGGAATACAAGTGTCATGCCTGTTGGAGTGAGTGCACAATGCAAGAGTGACACCCGTTAAGTGCTTCTCTATCGCATGTTTAGTTGTTTGGCACTTGGAGGATTTAATTGGAAAAATTCCCATAATATATAAAGCATCGCTTATAGTCCAAACATCTGCACTTCTTTGTTTAAAACCATGTGGTAAAGGTTTACAGTTTATGGAAATGGATGGCCTAGGGAGTAAGCTAGCTGTGGAGCAATCCTCCCTCATTGGACGGAGGAGGAGCAAAGTTAGCGTTGACTTTGCTCCTCCTCCGTCCGATGGAGGGAGTTTTGCTCCACAGCTAGCTCACTCCGATGGCCTAGTACATACATTTGCTTGACCATACACTTGGTGACGTTTATGGTTTGATAGACATGGCCTTATGGTCACATGGGATTTAAGGCCAAACTTTTAAATCCAAAAGAACCATTCATCTCGAGCTTCTCCACGACTTGGCGCTTGAGATTAGGGCTTTGGTGATTTGAACAAGTCTTTGAGTTAGACGTGTAGTTGCAATAGAATATGAAAAACATGGTAGGAACCCCAAGATTTAACATATGCACACTGAACCTTTGTTAGGAGGCCGCGCCACTATATCTTGTGTTATCTTCTTCCTACAACGTGGCATTTCTTTTGGTAGATTTAACAGCTCTGAATTCTCCTAAATTTCAAATTTGGTAAGTTTCATAAGCAACGTAATGATATATTGAATCGATACTTCTGGTATGTGACGTGGCAACAATTTGATTTTTTGGGGAGGAATTAAGATAGCCAAAACAAATTGATGATAAACGTATTTGCTAAAATGTCCTTCCCGAGGCTAGAATGCATGATCTCATGGTCACTAAACGGTAGTAAAGTATCTCAATCATCGTAAAATCTCTATGACATACTCCCCAAAATGATTAATATATTACAAACCCATTAATTTGTTAATCCGATTTAAAAACCGTTAAAATTAAATTAGATACCTTGATTTACAAGATAAACACGATAGGGAACTTTTTTTTAACTTTGATTTATACCTACCATTCAATGGTTTTTAAAATTCATTCTTTTACTATGTACATAGGCATAGTCTTGTGTGGATGGGTTATCATTGATGAGATTGTGGGTGTATACAATAATTTTGCGTTCACAAACTAATTACAGAACAACTCATAATGCTTTTGCACTACATTTCCAACACTACAAAAAAACGTCTCTCAAATTTTGAATAGTCTACAGGTCGTCACCCAGTTCAAAATTCTATTGTCATGCATAACAAACCTAATGACAGGGAATTCACCATCCTGTGGCACAATGTGGCTAAGTCCGTGCCGTAAAGTCAAACTTGAGAAGTGACAGGCATGATTTGAACATGTAACGTAAATAATTATTTATTAATTCAAAATTCATAAGGGCCAGAAGAGCGCTCGTAGGCCGCTCGTAGGCCAGGTTACCTATAGCATTTACTAGTTATAACAGCTCGAAGGGAGGTCTATTGTTTAGTTTATCCGCAGGAGGAACAAGGAGGAACACAGTAGAGCAGCATGAAGTAACTGTCTTGGAAATCTTCATAGTAAATCAAACTGGTCATAGCAACTATGGTAAAGACTAACGAATAGAGTGATTGAGCTAGTATGATTTTGAAGAAAAGTATCCATTTAGAAGCATAAGATCGCCCTACTATTATGAATTCCGGGGGGAAGATGCAATAACACATTGTATAGAAGGGCATATTAAGAGATACCACTTACCGGAGCATATAGAACCAAGACCACGCCCTTTAATAAGAGTAGGGGGCATTAGTGGACCTGATCAGTTTCTTCGTCTCCCCTTTCAACCAAAAATTCCCTGGAGGAGTGTCGAGGTGGGAGATGGGGAAATATAATTAGAGGAACCTGCTTGCACCTTCTACTACTGCATTATGAGGATGCAATAAAGAAATAGAGGGTTAAAATGAAGTTTCCTTTACTAATTACCAGTGCAATAAGAGATTCCCCACTTGATTTATACTGGTTATTAGTAGATGATTCATGAGTTATTGCATTATTAGTTCTGCATTGCCAGTTCTGTTATTAACACCAACGAGGAAGCGCAAATAACTCGATGCATGCAAGAACTTCAACTTGATCCTATAATAGAATTATTATATGTACATTGAGGTTAAGTATATGTATAAAACTGTACAAAGTATTCAAAATTAAAACATGATGCTTAACATTTGTTTTTGCTCCTTTGACGTGTAAAACAGAAGATATGAATCGATCATTTCCAACAAAAATATTGAAACAAAGCAAGATTAAAAAAGAAAGTGTGCTAAATAAACTATGCTATTTGGCATTTTGAGACTTCAATCAAGACTCACAATGCCTCACAAATTGTTGTAAGAGCCCAAAATGTTTATGCAAGGAATAATTGGTTAATAAATGAACAGGTTCATACATCAAAACGAGATGCTTCAAAGTTCAAATTGCATATCATTCGAGACCCATTAATTTGTGGAGCTATTGATGATTTGTTTGTATCCTGACTGAATATAGAGCTTATAGCTACATAAAAAAATCAATAATCTTCTCTAAATACTATTGAAACTTAAAAGATTGTAAATAGCATCTCAGAAGACTCAATGGAAAACAGTAAAACTCAGGTTCCCATCAATTTGTCATCGTGAGAGAAGGCATGTGTGCTTGGGTTGGAAAAAATGCCTTATCGGAATCACGACTTCTTTTGTATCAAAGATAATATGAAGTGATGACTACACCAAAGGATGGAAAGAATACCACTCTTATTGAAGCTTAAGAATAATTGAAGCAAAATCATGGGTCTTAGTTTCATAGATTTTATTGCCAGCCACTTGAATGAGTCGTTGTAATTGATGCTCATCCTTCAAAGGGTATAGCCAAAAAAAATTGCATAAAGGTTTTCTATATAAAGGTTCTCCATAAGCATACTTGAATGATGTGAAGAGACAACACATCCTTTGGCATCCATTGACATCATTGTAATAGATGTCCAAATGGATATATGATAGGTATTGTTCATTCATACATAAAGAATGGATGATCGCTTTCTTGATACAATCAATACTACATAACATGATTAAGGTCCCATTTGTGATGGTGGATAGAACTATGAAAATGATGTTAAAAGCATGAGCAATAAGAAAGTGATTGGTGTTACCTTGACCAGGATCCACCTAATCGACAATTATCAAGCATTGCGACTTGAAAACATGGTCATATATTAATTTTGACTTGATGCGCCACAATGTCAAAAAATTAATTTGATGTGTCAACTCCACATCAATTGCGGTTTGTGAGGGTTGTATCCAATAAACCATTTTTACAAGGAGCTGAAACTGCCTATAATGTGTGGTTGTGGTTTTATAATTTTCATTTTAAAGTATGGGCCTCGAAAAGTTTTTATTAACACGTTGTGCATACATATGTGGTGGGTTGTTAACATTTGCTTTGTCTCGACTTATAAATTAGACTCCTAGTTTCAACTCTTAACTCTTAACATTTCCATGCTTCGAAACACGTGGAATTAACACTATTCCAAAACCAATTCCTGTACAACTAACATTGAATTATGGAGATCATATTACTTGTTAAAACCAGAACACCCGCTTTGAAATGTATATGGCAGAGTTATGTATTGCAAATTTTTGTTCTTTGGCAGAGGTTTTGTGAATATTTTGAAAAATACTTAAAAGGTGGAAACATGTACGAAGACTGACATATGGACAGTAACCGCACAATTCCTGGATGCAAAAACTCTTTTAAGCTTGGCATACACAAATTGCCATAAAGAATTGCTAACACTCACACAAAAATATGACGGAGAGGAGGAATATGCATAACCAAGGATGTTTTATTATGATTGATTTATGGACGACATTATCTAAAAAATAATATGTTTACAGGACCTCGAGGTTCCTCAGCTATGGGAATTGGTTCAATTTTGTGGGAAGGATCTTTATATCTCCACTCTTGGTAAGTTGATTGCCATAATTTATCTTTTGTAAATTTCTTTAAGTCGCATGAAACTTCAGAAAACAAATTATTACTCCAATTTGCTTAAAATATTCATGAATACATATGTCATTCCTATAACATTCGTCGGGTTGAAAAGCACATCAGTATGTACAATGCCCATTAAAAATTCTAAATTTTAAACTTTCTTAGGTCTTTTATTTGTTTTCCGGATTGATCTTTGCATCTCATACAATGTTTTCACTATAGATGATTTTTTTTCAGATATATCATTGCATCTCAAACAATGTTTTCACTATAGACGAATTTTACCAATTATTGGAAGTAATCTAATTGAAACAAAAAAGAGTTAGTAAACTGAAACATAAATTTGGACTATAGATAATTCTAAGCTAAGGTAATATGTACTTAGTAAAGTTAATTATGAGGATTTTAATTTTGTTATGAGTGTAAGGCTATGCCAAATACTCTGTGATAAAATTATGTCAAATGGAAAATGTATTCTACTTGGGTTTACCGTCCATCGATGTTTTCTTTCCAAAAATTATGTTTTCTCTAAAAAAAATGCCCTATTATGTAGTTGTTAACCTACCTCTTATAAGGATTTTTTTTGGTTGAATTATTTGACATAAGAGGCTTTTAATTTGATGTAAATGGAGGTCGCAATGCTTTTCTATTGGCTCTGCCAGATATCCAGTATCGCACTAAACCAGACTATGCAAGCAGGAGGCAAATTCCTGAACAATGGGCTTAAGTTCACAGGCTATCCGGTCGTGGGTTATAATAACTACATGCAATCCTCCTTCGGATGCCAGACTGACCCCAAGACGGACTGTGGTTGGAAGAGAGACATATGCTTATATAATGCAAATCATTTGAAGGAAAATGATATCATCTGCAGTTGGGATTCCAGAGTGAACGCGAAGCCGCTTTTGAATCCCTTCATTCTCTGGACGAATAAACAAGATCGAGAGGGAAGGAATAATGTTTCTTGATATTCCAGAGTGAACGCGAAGCCGCTTTTGAATCCCTTCATTCTCTCGACGAATAAACAAGATCGAGAGGGAAGGAATAATGTTTCTCGATAGAAGTGAATAGTGTATATTCCAATTATAACACACTAGGCACTTGCCCTTTTGGGAGATGGATAATATCTAATTTGACCTGCCTCTAAGCTTCTTAGTGAAAATGAAACGAAAGAAATAAATAAATACTCTTAAGTTCAGACAGACAGACCGACCATTGTACCCCATATGTTTAGTGAAAATGAAACGAAAGCAATAAATAAATACTCTTAAGTTCAGACAGAGAGACCGACCACTGTAGCCCATATGTTTTGATGAATGAGAACTTCAAATAAGAAACAGTTTAGGATAATAACCTTTTATTTTAGCAAGTTGAGTGGGGAAATGTAGCATTGTTGATGACTAGACCTCAACTCAGAGGCCTTTTGTAATGCCCCGGTTTTGACCCCGTTGCATTAGATGTATATGATGTATATATTGTAAATGATCATGGTGTGGAGCTAAAGGCCAAGGCCCCACCATTGATCGGTCATGTTATCTTTTGGATTTAAATTTGTCACCGATGGTATATCGGGGCATGCGGCATATATTATGTTGGTCATCATGTAAATATGCATCTATAATTAATTAAATGAACCCGACCAGCTACGATCGTGGAAACTAAATCGAAAGGGGTATGATTTTTCCCAAGGATGAGGATGTGGGGGAATTTGTCAAACCTTGGCCAATAGGGTGAAAATCCATGTGTCTTCTTCCCTTGTCTTATTCCAACCACTTTCATTAAGAAAGGCTGCTGGTGGTTGAGGAAGTTATGATCTTTGGGAGTAGGGTGGCAGGACTGTCAGTCCTCACCCACACGCACATTCCACCCCCTGTTGACTTCACTATGGAGGAAAAATGCTCATGCACTTACAATTCGCGTCCCCTCCATTGCTGTGCACTCTCACGCAAAGGGATTCCTTCTCGTTTTTTGTCTTCACACACAGAACCTTCTGGGTTTCACCCACGTAGTTTCTTTCCCTGCGGATTTGCGGTTGATGTGGTCGTATCCACTCCCCACAGGCTGATTGTGGGTTCGGCATTGTTGCTCATGCTCATCCACAGGCTGGGAGATTGTAATTTCTTCCCCAGCGTGGTCTGTATATGTTTTCTTAGTGATATCGTGCCCAAGACGGGCTGTGTTTTCCCACGTTGTTGGCTGTGGTTGTTGTGGTCTTCCTTACATGTTGGGGACTGTTGTAAATTCGCCTGAGAGTCATTTTGGCCATGATAGGGCCAAGAATGACTCAGAATTCGTTTTCCCTGTTTAAGCTGTGACAGCTAAATTAATTGCTTGAGTGCAATGGTTGGTCTTCGGACTGTGAGAGGAGCAAGGAGGTTGGCTTAGATTTTCTTGATAAACCTGGTGGCTGGAAACCACACAGACAGAGCTAGAGGGTTGGCCTTCTTCTCCATCACCCCTGAATAGCACTAGAAGGGAATGCAGGGCCTGAGGGACTGTGTAGCAGAGAAGGTACTGATTCCTTGTGTTGGGTGTGTTTGGGTGTCTTAGAGGTCAGGCTAGTTCTGGTGTAGGTGTTCTTGGCTTTGTAATGAGCTCACCAGCTTAGCAATTTGCCTCCTCCAGCTCCCTAATGGCCTGACAAACCCAACTCTGTTGGCTTGGCTATGTGTTTTGTGTGTCTTTGGCTACGTGTAAGCCTGTTGTTCCCTTATTCCTTGGAGAATCATGCCCAGCTCGGGGGTGGCAGCGTTGCTGAGAGATTAAGGAGCTTGCTGGCCTATGGTTGGGTGGAACGCTGTAGCGACGTAGCTGGTTGCGGATCGACTTCTTCATAAGATAAGTGATCTTGCCTATTTTAATTCTGCAACTTTATTTCTGTTAATGAAAATGAGGAACAGGTTAAATGAATGCTTGCTTAAATGTATGATGTTTCCGCTGTGCCTGATAGATGTTTGCATCTGTGCATGATAAATGTTCATGTGTGTATGTTTAAGCATTCTGTTTTAAAAAATTTGTGAATGGACATGTTCATGGGGCTCTTAGCCCGTGGGTTTGAAGCTTCTAGTCACATCCTCCTTGCCGGTCGGAGGCATGGGGACGTGACACCTTTTGTGGGTTAGATTACTAGGGAGGATTTCTGATGCGTTTTACCAAGAAATCAGAGGCCTACTTGGGTTTTAATGACGACGTTGTCGACATAAAATTCTTCTATTATTTCTCTCATCAACCGAATGCCCCAAGGTGAAATGAAGATGTGATGGAAGAGAACCGAATGCCCCGAGGTGAAATGAAGATGTGATGGAAGAGATTGAGCAGCTGCTTCTACAAAAATATGGAGGAAGGCCGTATAATTAGAGCATTGTAAAATTATAAATATGAGTTTACATGAACATGTTTTGGCAGTGAAGTGAAGAGTACGGAAGCAAAAAGGTGGTGGCGGTAGCAGAAGCAATGGTAGTGCAAGAAACTATTCTTGCATGATTCTACCTCAACAACAGTGAATGGCAGAAATAAGTAATATAGTGTGACCATTTGAATACTTAAACAAAAAAATAATGTTTTGTTTTCATTTAGATTTGAACGCAACTACTGCACATATGCTTAGCATAGGTGCTACATAACTTTACTATTTAGATTATGGAAGTTCAACAACATTAAGAGAGCCTACAACAATTGACTGGAAATGCAGAAGTCTTCACCTGGTCATTGAATTGTTGCAGGTGAATATCTTTCTTTTCTTAGAAATTCAATTAGTTTATCAATCTATCAAATTATGCTTAATCTTTTTGTTCAACTTAAACTTGATAATAGCTCTCTAACATGTGCTTCTCGGCTATGGTTTTTTATCCCCATCCACTAGCTCTTGATCTGGATCTGGAGCAAGTTACATATGCTTGAAATCAAGTTTATCTACACACTCTTGATCAAGAACAAGGTACACATGCTTGAAGTAGTGGGCAATTTCTGTTTTATGCACGACTAGTTGTTGAAAAACAATTTAAGTTGGAGCTATGGACAATTTGCAGTTGAATTTCAGCTTGCATTATGAACAATTTGCAGTTGGAGGCATAGGGAATTTGCTATGAACAATTTGCAATTGGAGCTGTGAACAATTTGCAGTTGGATCCTGGAGGTGTGGGGATATGTAGCCGACGCTGACTACCTTGGAAACAAAAGGTCGGCAAAACATAATAAGTCTGAAATCTTTTAGTCTGAAGGTTGCAGAGGGCGGTAATGAGATGAGGCGGTGAGTTGACATACCAAAACAAAAACCAATGCTGATTGAAGGCTGCGGAGGGCGGTGATGAGATGAGGCGGTGGCAGACTGGTGGTGAAAGCAATTACATCAGCAAAGGAATATCTGCTAATTCAATCCAATGGCGCGTGTTTTCCACATTAGGAATCGATCCACACTTCAATGACACATATTTTCCATGGTGGGAATCGATCCAAACTTGGGAATGGGATGCACCAAGAAGGAAAATATAACAACTATTATTGCATGCAACAAAAATCAAACATTTGTATTGTATGCCAATTTAAATATAATTGACAAAGCTTTGACACAATGGAATTAGGTGGGATTTAATGTTAGAAACAATTGGTTTGATGCTAATAGTCATGTGACGATCCACACTTCAATGATGCATTTCCATGGTGGGAATCCATCCAAACTTGGGAATGGAACGCACGAAGATGGAAAATATAACAACTGTTATTGCGTGCAGCTAAAAAAAACATTTGTATTGCATACCAATAAATATAATTGACAGCCTTTATTGGGATGCACCGAGTACGAGAGCAAGGATCTGAAATAGGTTGACTTGTTGGCTTGCGAGTTGCCAGTTCATATGATATGAACCCTAATAAAGGTTTTTGTCACCTGTGCTCCTTTATATATATATTTGTCATTCGTTGACTATAGCTTCGCCATATATCGACCAACCTTCGTTCCAAATGCGAGAAGTACATCCATAAAAAATCTAAATGTCAGAACTACATCCATCAAAAATCCAAACGTTGTCTCTAGGTTCCGCCCCACTGAAATTGTTCAAAGCCACCGGAGGGTCATAGACTGTTAGGCACTCTAATAGCATTTGTGTTTCACTATCTTCCATATCCCTTCGAGGCCATTTTTCCATAAACCACGCCAAGGATCACGTTACAATAAAATTAGATGGTTGATCATAAATCACGCTACGGCTCACACTACAATAAAATAAACTAGATATTGCTCCATGAGGTCCAAGGAGAACGTCGAAAGAAAAAAGAAAAAACTATAAAATAAAGTCTTGGACTTTTGGCAGATCACAAAGTTTGGATCTACATAATCGCCTAGCTTATACAACCTTTTCGTTGAAATATTTGCTATATATCTTGCTCGAAATTGTTGCAGAACTCTGAAGTGAAAGGCAAAGTTTAAGAAGAGTTGAATGACTGAGTTTTCTTAGCCTCGTGCTACTTAATTTTCTCTCCAAAGTGTCCATTACATAAGGGGAGGTGTTGTCATGTCAAAGAGAGCCTATTGGAGGACAGAAAGAATCATGCCATAGAGAGAGATTGTACGAGTGATGCATAATTCCTCTGCCTCCTACCAGCTCGTTTGCTTTCACTGGATGGCCGTACTGATTTAAAATCAAACCATCTCACTAGAGCCAGGCCTGGTGGCTTGATTGGTCTGCACACGCTTACGACAGGGACTTCGCCACCTTGTGGCACATATGCCTTTAGGGAAATCTTGCAACTCGCATATCTGTGTCGTAATAGTGTTGAACAGGTCGACGCATATTTTCTCCACCCTAAATATCTATCAGTTGATGACGAAGGAGAGGTCTCTAAGGCCTCCCTTAAGATCCGAGACATCGATAGGATTGGCAGGAGGTAGGAGGTGGATCAAACTAGCATCTTTTCTCTCAAAAGGAACGTTCTTCCATATGGGTAATGTAGAAGACTATCAAAATTTCATTCTCAGTTCTGAATTCATAGTTTGTTTTAGAATATACAAATGAATTATCATTTTATGGAAATGAAAATATTGCTTTCATTCCCTAAAATTGATTATGGTCCCATTAGCTTCTGTAGCTTCTCTGAGCAATGCAATTTAGTGCATAAATATCAAAATTGAATGTGAAACAAAAAATGTCACATAGAATTATCCACAATTTCATTTGACAAGAAATATGATTTGGAAAGCATAAATGAACCAGTTGCTTACTCCTTGCAGATATCCGGTGTTGATATAGATGAAAGGAATCGTGTTGGTCATGACCATTATGATAAAATGGAGTGCGGTGCAAAGTTCTGGATTTATATTGCCATAATTTTGCTGCTGGTCCTTTTTGCAGGTATGATATGTGACTTCAAGCTTGTCCTTATGTCGCTGAGCTTGATGGATTTGGAGGTTTCTTCCATTTAGCTCGCATGTTCACCAATCAAATGTACAAAATCACATGCCTAACCTTGCCTCCTCCAACAACAATCACATATATAAAATCAACTATGGATTGTGAAATTCGGCTACCGCTTGCATCTGAATCAGAGTAACTAGAAGCCATGAATTCATTCAAAGAAAAACACAACAAAATTCAAAATTTCCCGACAGTTCACTATTCCTTTCATCAACAACAACAACAACATGATTCTTTTCATCTAGATCAATACCAGATATCTGCAAGGAGTATGTTAGATTTTTATCATTCAAGCTAGCATTATCTTAGGATCTTTAACTGAGAGAATAACAAGCACAACAATCAAACACAAGAGACAATAGACACGAATATTTTCCTCGGGGAAACCATAAAGGAGAAAACCCCGCAACTTCCTCAGATATAGAATCCCCAAAAGTAAAACCCCAAAATAGTAAGATGATCTCCTGAGAGCAGTAGTCTCTTTCTCTCTTGTCCCAACAACTTCTGCTCTCTCAGCTATGCGCTAGAACTAAGTGTGAGTGAATGTGTGTTAAATAGAGAGGTTCACTCTCTATTTATACTAATTCCCTACTTGACAATAACTCACTAGGGCCGACTTCTCTAGGAGAGTCTAATAACCCTAGGGCCCCACAACTGTGGGTACTTTAACCCTTGATCAATAAGGAGGGTTACCCACTATGACTTTACATGACTTGTTTACATTATTGAATCTCCCGATAGGAACATCGGGGCATGACACGACTCAATTACATTACAGATACTTCCTGGAATAAACATCAGGTACAATACATAAAATATACAAGTGAATACATTCCGAAGTTACAAATACATCAACAGAGTAAGCAACTGATTCATTTATGCTTTCTAAATCATCCTTCTTGTCAAATGAAACTGTGGATAATTTTATGTGACATTTTTTGTTTCACATTCAATTTTGATATTTATGCACTAAATTGCATTGCACAAAGAAGCTACGGAAGCTAATGGAACCATAATCAATTTTTGGGAATGAAAGCAATATTTTCATTTCCATAAAATGATAATTTATTTACATATCCTAAAACAAACAATGAATTTAGGACTGAGAATGAAATTGTGATAGTATTTTACATTACCCATATGGAACAACGTTCCTTTTGAGAGAAAAGATGCTTGTTTGATCCACCTACTACCTCCTGCCAGTCTTATTGATGTCTCGGCTCTTAAGGAAGGCCTCAGAGACTTCTCCTTCGTCATCAACTACTATATATTTGGGGTGGATAAAATATACATCGACCTTTTCAACACTATTACGACACAAGTATGCAAGGGGATTATGAGTTGCAAGATTTCCGTAAGGGCATATTATAGTTGACACCTTCGATGGAGTGCGCCACATTCTTGAAAATTTTTATTATCAATTTGTGAAGGTTCTCTCCTTCCGAGATGGGGTCTATGCACGGGTTTACAACCAAACTTATTGCCACATCCATAGCAATGAGGATAAACCGGATGACTGCTATGTGACTGAAATATCTAGTTCTAGAGAGAGTTTAGGATATAACAAAACGTCAAAATGCATACCTTGAAACAATATTCATAATATTTTAGCTTTGGATGCAGCTTCGCAAAAGTGGCAAGTGAAACTGAAATCATCCTAGAAAACACAATTTGAATATGAGAAAGCATGATTACCCTATCATCCCTATGACACATAATTAGGAAATGGAGATAACTAACCAACCTATTGTAAATGTGTTGATTATGATGATTACAGGCTGGACCAATGTCCAATGATTACAGGCTGCGATATCAAGAGCTAAAGCACCTGCAGAAAGTGTTCCTAAACCTTGAGTGAAACCCTTTCTCAATGTTGCACCTGTACCCAATATAGAATTTAGGTTTTCATGTTTAGAAACTACATTGTAGCTACCATTGTGATTGTGTACGCTATAGTGAATAACAATTTAATAAAGAAATGAAATTATACCGATAGTGAATTCAAAGACAACCACCACTGTCAAAATCGCCCAAACACAGTGGCTGCTGAAATCCTCGTAAACTAAGTCATCCATGAACATAAGCAAGGAGATGAGTATGAGAGCCATCCCCATTTTTACTAAGAATATACCGTTACGAGTATTGCGCTTGGAAAACTTACAGGAAACAAAACCCCAATATCATATGCAAGTGGAATACGAGTGTCATGCCTGTTGGAGTGGAGTGACACTCGTTAAGTGCTTCTCTATCACATGTTTAGTTGTTTGGAACTTGGAGGATATGCGAAGGCGACATAAACCGCTTGTAAAGAATGATTGACGCTTGTTTTTTAGATATTATGACTGGTTACGAATTGGTATTCTCTTCATTGTTTATTTAATTGGGAAAATGCCCATAATATATAAAGCATAGCTAATAGTCCAAACATATTCACTTCTTTGTTTAAAACCATGTGGTAAAGGTTTATGGTTTATGGAAATGGATGGTCTGGTACATACACTTGCTTGACGATACACTTGACGAGGTTTATGGTTTAATAGACATGGCCTTATGGTCACATGGGCTTTAAGGACAAACTTTTAAATCCAAATGAACCATTCATCTCGAACTTCTCCACGACTTGGTACTTGAGATTAGGGATTTGGTGATTTGAACAAATATATGAGTTAGTGACATGTACCCATACCCCATTATCATGTGGAATTAAAATTTCATCGAGAACATTTACTGTTCATTGGAACATAGGGCATGGTCACGAACCACTTCTCGACATTTCCAACATTGTCACGCTCCCTCCCGTCTTCCATTAAACAGTTCGACGATTTGCAAGGAAATGTCTCAAAAGATATCGGATGATGAAGAAAACTAGCGATGGAAATCAATGATCTCAAACGATCTTGCACCTGGGATCAAATCAACGGCTTAGAATCCACCCGCAAAAATCAACGGTGCGGAAAGCTCGACTTGCGGGGTCGAAAAATTACGAAAATTGCAATCTCGCGTCCCGCATTCTGCATCCCGCATCGAAAATAGATCAACGGTGGATAATCATCCCGCAAGAATTGACGGCACATAGAACTTGAGTTGCGGGATTGGGAATATGGAAATCACGATACCGCATCCTGCACCCCGCATCGGAAAGGTGCATTATGGAATGAAAACTGCGGAAATCCATAAATCACAAAAAGACATCTCTGCATCCCACATCGGAAAGGTGCGTTGCAGAAAGGAATTTGCGGAGGTCCAAATCGTCCAAAATATGTCTTCCGCATCCTGCATCTCGACTGCTGAATAAACCATTGCGGAAGAAGGTTTCTTCTCGAAAATTCAACTTGCTAATCGAAGTCTTATGAATAGACTTGGCCATTCAGGCCAACATCAATCCGACATTCTAACCCTACAACTTAGTTTAACAATGCATTGAAGGAAAGATACATAGATTCCTATAATTGCAGTTATTCAAAGGAACAGTTCATCAATTCAACACAACCAACATCTTCATCATATTCCATCAAGCAATTACAATGCAAGAAATACATTTGTAGAGATTAACATAGACAAGAACACTTATCTTGATAAGAACTTGTCCCGCAGCCAGTTATGTCGCTGCAACGTTCCACCCAACCATAGGCCAGTACACTCATCAATCTCTCAGCAACACTGCCACCCCCGAGCTGGGTATGATTTCCTCAAGGAATAAGGGAACCTCTAGCAGACTCAAACATAGCCAAGGGTGCAACAAAGCTTAGCCAAGCCAACACAGTTGGGTTTATCAGGCTGTAAGGGAAAACAACCAACATATGGGTTTCATAGGTCACTCAGCCAAACCATCTCAATGTTGGGTTTCACAGACTGTTCACAGTCAATCCAATCATTCACCTTAAGGACCAGTCAAGCCAACAGATGGGTTTATCAGATTGTACACAGTCAAGCCATCTCAATGCTGGGTTTATCAAATTGTCCAGCCAAAGGTTACTCACAAGGTCAAACTCATCAAGACACAACTAAGCCAACAGATGGGTTTATCAGGCTACCAGTCAAAACGTCTTTCCAGTTGGGTTTATCAGGCCTCTAAGGAAATGGGCAGGAAGAAATGCTAAGATAGTGACCTCACCTATAGAGTTAAGAACACCTTCACAAGACCTATTTGTCCTGGATTCCCCACTGCCTACACACCAAACACAAGGAAGTGTCCCCTTCTCTGCTCAACAATCCCTCAGGCTACACATTTCCTTCTAGTGCTCTTTAGGATGTGCATAGCAGGTTCACCAGCCACTCTTATCTTATTGTGAGCTTCCACACTAGGTTTATCAAGCACATTCTACGTCTCTCCCACTCCTGAGTATTGTATATAGTCCAGACCCAAGCCAGGGTGTACAACACAACAACCACAGGGAGACTCCACAGCACAGGATTTACTCTGAAACATGAGCAACAGGGTCTCATACACTCTATAGTTCAAGATAATGCTTCCACACAGCAATCACAGTGTCTCCAAGGAAAAACACTTGCAGAATGGGATGGATACATGCACACACAGGAAGAACTCTACTACCCCAGATCTTCCACGCGAATGGAAAATGAAGATGATGAATGAGCAAGACATCCCGTCGCTCTCCAAGCGTGAATCCAAACCAAAACGTACTTCGTGAGTCCAAGATGGCTCACGGTTCTGGTGTTTTCTTGTCCATGCAAGTAAAACACGACATTCGAAACTGGTTGCTCTGCCCAAACTCTTCCCCTTCCATGCAATAACTACCTCAACCACATTCTAGCAGAAATAAATGGTTGGGAAGAAAGACAAGAAAAATGGTAGTTAACAGTTTTGATGGGAATTTCTCATGACACATGGCTTTTCCCAAACTGGTTCAAGGTCAACATTCCCTCCCACCTTATCCTTAGTAAAATCATGCCCCCGTCTCATTTTTCATTGCATTGACATAGCTGGTCGTGGGTTTTTCATTAATTTGCATATTTACATGATGTTTACAAATGTGCTTGACTTAGCACATAAACCATAGGCATCAACCCTGATCGCCTATATACCAAACATTAATCAATTACAGGGCCTTGGCCTTGGGCTCCTTGTCACGATTCCATATAATATTTACATCATACACATTAATGCAAACAGGGTCAAAATCGGGGTGTTACAATTAGATGTGTAGTTGCAATAGCATATGAAAAACATGGTAAGCACCCCAAAATTTAGCATATGCACACTGAACTTTTGTTGGGAGGTTGAGCCTCTATATCTGGTGTTATCTTCTTCCTACAACGTGTCATTTCTTTTGGTAGTTTTTACAGCTCCGAATTCTCCTAAATTTCAAATCTAATAAGTTTCATAAGTAACGTACAGATATATTGAACCGATACATTTGGTATGTGACGTGGAAACAATTTGATTTTTGGGGAGGAATTAAGATAGCCAAAACAAGTTGATGATAAATGTATTTGCTAAAATGTCCTTCCCGAGGTTGGAATGCATGATCTCATGGTAGCTAAATGGTAGTAAAGTATCTCAATCATTGTAAAAGCTCCGTGACATACTCCCCAAAAATGATTAATATACTAAAAACCCATTGTGAAAACTAAAAAAACTTAATACTCTTAAATGAAGCATTTTACTTCCTTTTCTGCTTCATTCATAAATATGTAATAAATGCTCTATGTTTACTGTTCAAGTCAAGAATTGAAGATCCATACTTATTGTTACAAAGGCATTGTGGATTTAATGCTGATGTAATATGTTAACATTAACATTAACACGCCCATGTCTCTGTTTCAGGTGTAGTGTCATGGTGCTTCTATTTGGTGTCAACAATCCTTATCAAGTGACTTATTTTAATTTTAAATTAGCATTTGATCACATTCTAAATAATATAAATTCTCATCCTTGTGAAAAATACATCGAGATATATATTGAGCTAACTTACTTCACCTTTTATACCCATAACAATCAGCAATGCCACCACAAATCATCAAAATGATTTTTGACTATTGTGTCTCGTCAGATAAAATGCTTCTCACACAAAAACCTACAAAATGATAGAATTCATACACTAAACTGCCATTTTTACAAAGAGTAATAATTCATACTCTACTAAAATAAATATAAATACCTCCTTCCTCGTGGCTAACAACTAATTTCAATATAATTTCAATGTAACAACTAATTTAATTTGTTGTTGCAACTAATTATTCAACCAAGCTTTAAAAGTAACTATGCTTTAAATGTTTAATGACAATTCTTATCTTGCCAACCAACATTGATGCAATACTAGATTGTATTAAAGGACTTCTCTACTATAATTATCAATTAACAAAGGAAACTGTACATCCGTTGAAGTTCCCTTTGCAAACAAAAACAAGAACATTAAATATTTTAGATAAATCTAATTATACCTTCATATGCAAGCTATTGCTTCATTTTCACTTGCTTTCCCACTCTTACAGGCCACGGTTGCTTCCAAATGCTTCAACATTTCCAATTACGAAATAACACAAATTTTCTTTGTCAGTATTAGTGACAAATAAAAGTTTTATGGACTTCTCCACGTTAACTGGATATATATGTATATAGAGAAGCAACAACAACCACTTTCAACTTCCTTTAATAGTTCCATGGTTTGGGGAAAAGCAGAGACAAATAGATCTATCTTGGAATTGCAAAGAATTCATGTTTATGGATCCACCATACTACACACTAACTCCCGCTACGGTAACACTCTCTTTCTCTCCAGCGCTAGTCCTTCATGGTTTTCAGCAGATACAATTAACCCATATATTATTCCATCCTTACTTATCTTATTCCTTCCCGGTGGCTCTCTCTTACCTAGTGGATCCCTCTTATTCCTTGGTGGCATTATTAATTGGATAGCCTGGTAATGATACTAGCATTACTTCCAAGAGCAAAGCCATCTTGAAAGGTTCTTTCCTAGATTGTTGAATGATAAGGTATCTAGTTGAAGCGATGTTTTGAAGAGCCTTGACTTGAACAACCCAACTTTCAAATGACCTCTTAAGAGGATGGAATTTTCATATATATCTACATGCTATGAAGAGATCTCAAGTCTATGAGCAAGTTTGTTTATTTAGTGCCTCTATTTGCAATGAATGAAGTGCAATCATGTTGGCTCGTGGACCAATTTTAAAATAATTTTATAATCTTTTAAAGTTACTCTAAACCATTTGCACCTAAAATCCAACGATTTTTGTGGTCAAAATCTGGCAAAAATTGTTCAAAGGGTAGTTTTCAATGATTGGAATTGCATAATCTAGGTGCCCCAAGGGTAATAGAGGGTCGTGAATCAATTTCTGCAATAAAATTTGCAATTTTAACACTGAAAATCTCATTTTCTATAACAAATCGTGTTGTCGGATTCCGACCAAACTTGCCTGAAAAAGTACAAATGGTATCAAGATTATCCAACTCCCAACTCAACTCTTAAACAACTACCATACTCAACCAATTACGCCGAAGGCATTTTCCCTGTGGAGACGCAGTCTTGCAAGATTCCTCGTCTCCCTGGCCATTAACAATTCGGCAGGTGTCGCGACCGAATAGTGAATGGAGATTGGACACCTATTGTGTCGAATTCCAAAATAAATTATGATCAGATGGCATGATAGACATTTTTTTCGTTTTTTTTACTCTAGTTTAGTTGGGTCCCTGATTCTGCAGTCTCGACTTAGGAACTTCTGTCCTGCAGACCGCAGGTATCCTCTCTATTAGGACCAGTGCTGCAGGTGAATGGATTGATGGATTTATTTCCAATTGCATATTGTTCTTTGCAGTTGGTGTTTACTGTGTTTTCTGGATAGGTGGCATGCGTCTTTTCACTACACTTCTATTTGTTGTCTTAAACGATACTGGATTTTACTTTCCTTCCCTGCATTTCATTTCTCTCGATTCAGGGGAGTCCTTGCCAAGATTTTACATCGACGATTTTGTGAAAGTTTTCATCTACCAGTTTTTGTGGCTTTATGCTAAGATATTCAGGATGAGTTTTCTGTGTTTACGCTCACAACTTGTGGGGTCGTTTTGGTCGAGGTTTCATTTCACTGGTGCTTCACTCAATTGAATACACTTTGCCCATGTCCCTTCATCCACTGGCATTTATGTTTAATCAATGCATTGTTGCTCAATTAATGCAAGAGAGCTTGTCATATGATTCAGACATGGGCCATTATCTTCAATTTTTCTCTCCTTATGGCAATCTTCAAAATCTTGTTACAATACTGCATTTACCGCATTTGTTGTTGCACTGCCTTTGCTTTGCACATATTGATTTTGATTCGCTCCATTTATGCTAGAGTGTTTCCAACAAAGGTTTTCATAGCTTGTTAAATTTGCAGGTATTCCTTTAGTCTGCTTAAATGTTTTGAATATTTGTTTAGTCTGGTTTTGAGATGGTCAAACACCTTTTGTTTGTTTTGACTGTTATTGTTGTTGTGTTGCAAAATTACTGAGTTGTATTGGTTATGTGGCTTCATAATGGTGTAATACTCATGTTATGTCAATAAAATGACATGTATCAAATTTTATAATGGAGTTGTTTTAGGTAAGGAGTTGAGCGCAAGTTTCCGTGCTTTTCCGACTTTCGCTTTCCGCCTTGTATAATGCGGATGTCGGAAAAGTCTATGGCAGTTATTTTTTCAGAATGCGGAAATCATACTTTTTCAACTGATAAGAGTAATGTATTCCCGAATTTCTCCTATCGTCTATGGAATGAAAGAAGAAATTGCGAAATAATATATAAAATTATGTGAAAGACTATTCCGATTTCTGAATTTTGCCCTGCGGAAACAAGAGGTTCAAAATAGAGGGTTTTATTCCCTAAAATGTTTTATTCCTGGCATGAAAAATTTCGATATGTTCTTACTTCAATATAGGGAAAGTTATGTATGTAGATTTATTCTAAAACATTTTATATTCAAATTTGAGCACTTGTTTAATTATTTACTTACGTACTAAATTGCACGAAAAATTAAATTTCATTGAAAGGCAACGTTTCACCATTGAAACATGAGAATTATACAACAGTATTTGGCTTTCCGAAGTGGAAAGGTAAATTGATAATCAATTTACCTTAGTGCGCAACCATGGTCTGATCAGAGTGTGCTTGAAAATATGTAGCAGTTACTTGAGCATTATCAACAGGCTGAGTAGTTCCAACTTCTTTAGTGTCTAACACAGAGGTCATCTTTGTCAACTATTTTTTATACTGCTGAGAAGTATGAATCAAGGTTTTTACTTGCTGAAAAACAGATGCATGTGGGACATCCTCCGTTTTCAAGGTAAAAGGTAAATTGATATCTTAATATTAGCCATTTACCTTTCCTCTTTCCACAAGCCGCAAATTGCAGGATGCAGGTTGCGGAAATACAACAAAAATGTTAAATCAAACTACTTGCGGGTTGCGCACTTTCTGATTTCCGCATTGGAGAGCGGAAAGGTAAATTGATATCTTCATATTAGCCATTTAACTTTCCTCTTTTCGCATATTTCGATATGTTTTTACTTGATTATAGGGAAGGTTATGAAGATAGATTTATTCTAAAACATTTTATATTCAAATTTTAGCACATGTTTAATTATTTACTTACATACTAAATTATACGAAAATTTCAATTTTGTGGGGCATATTATCTGCAATTTTCTTGAAAGACAACGTTTCACCATTGAAACATGAGAATTATACAACATTATTCGGCTTTCCGAAGTGGAAAGGTAAATTGATAATCAATTTATCAATTTACCTTTCCGCTTTCCTTATTGCGCACTAAGGTAAAATGATTTATCAATTTACCTTTACGCTTTGCGCACTTTCCGCATTCTGCATTGGAAAGGTAAAAGGTAAATTAATATCTTGATATTAGCCATTTACCCTTCCTCTTTCCGCATCCCGTAAATTACGGATTGCGGGTTGCGGAAACACAGAACAAAAATCATAACTTAAACTACTTGCGGGTTGCGCACTTTCCGCTTTCCTCATTGGAAATTGGAAAGGTAAATTGATATCTTGATATTAGCCATTTGCATTTCCGCTTTTCGCATCTCGCAAATTACGGGTTGGGGGTTGCGGAAACACACAAAAAAACTTAAATCAAACTACTTTCTGCAACCCGCAATCCACAAATTGCGGGTTGCGCATTTCGGAAACACAGAACAAAAATCATAACTTAAACTACTTGCAGGTTGCGCACTTTCCGCTTTCCGCATTGGAAATCGGAAAGGTAAATTGATATCTTGATATTATCCATTTTCCTTTCCGCTTTTCGCATGCTGCAAATTGCAGGTTGCAGGTTGCGAAAACACACAAAATATATTAAATCAAACTACTTCCCACAAGCCGCAATTGCGGAAGTGGAGTTGCATAATAACAATTTAAAAAAGTAATCTCGCATCCCGCAATTGCGAATGGTGATTATGGGATGGTGAATAAAATATTAAATGATATATTTAAAAATTAAGCTATAAACTGTGTAATATAATGAAGAAGAAAAAATGTACTTTTGTCATGCTCATAGGTAGAGCTGAAAAAGCATAGGCCTTAGTCCACCCCAAATCTCAAATAAAAACATCTATTGACATAAAAATTGCTAATTTTTTTTAGACAGTTCAACTCTTTTCAATATTCTCGCTTGCTGTAAGTTTAATTTACAAACTTTTAATTGCAGAAACTCTCCAAGTTGATATAAATGTTTTACAATTTTAAAATAAATCTGTGGATTATATTTCACTGATCATCCAAAGTCTTCTAAATGTTTTATATTAAACTACATTTCATCTACATTGAAAATACAGAATACAGAAACTCTACCTTTGGATTTTGGTATTTGATATTTGGTATATACATGTATTAGGATTTCTGCATTTCTTAAAGCGGAAAAGTAAATCGATAAATTGATAATCAATTTACGTTTCAGATTTCCGCTTTCCAAGGTAACAAATCTGAAGAAGTTGTTTATGTAAATAAAAGTTGGGTATCCCTTCCGCATTCTACCTTCCACAGTAAGCAACGGGGCCAATATATTCCCGGTTTCTGACTTGCGTCAATACATATTCCAAATTTTCAATTTATATTGTCAGTTTTCGCTTTCCACTTTGGAGAATGCGGAAAGTCGAAATTTATATTTTCCAACATAAGTTTTGTTGCTTTCTAACTTCCACTTTCCGAATTACGGAGGTGGGTTTAAATATATTACCCTTTTTTTTCTTAGACGCTTTCCCCAAGATAAAGTTTCCGCAAAGTGGAGTGTGGAAAGGTAAATTGATAAATTGATTATCAGTTTATGTTTCCGCTTTCCTCTTTTGGCATTTGAACGCAAAATGGGGAAAAGTAAATTGATAAATTGATTATCAATTTACCTTTCCGATTTTCCCTTTCCGCATGGGAAATTCAAATGCGAAAAGGTAAATTGATAAGTTGATAATGAAATACCTTTCCTCTTTCCTCTTTCGGCATTGGAAAGCGGGATGGGTAAACATAAATTGAGAAATGAATTATGATATTACCTTTCCGCTTTCCGCATCGGAAATTGGAATGCGGAAAGCTAAAGTCCTAAATTGATTATCAGGATATCATTCCGCTTTTCTCTTTCTGCATTGGAAAGCTGAATGGGGAAAGGTAAATTGATAATTGAGTATGTTATCATATATGCATTTTATTTGTTGTCATTCCATCACATGAATATGTTACATTGCAATTTTTGTTTTTTTGTTCATACCCTCTTTCATTTCACAGGAAAATATAACCGTTACGTTATGCAGACTATGCTAACTAAAGATTCTATTTCAGTCTTGCTACATGGTGTTGTCAACCTTTGTCTGCTGGTACATGTGTCCTCATTAAACCAAGTGAAATCACTCAACTCATCATCTATTCGGTTCCAAATATCTATCTCGGACAGGCTTCACAGGCATGAACTATTGCTTCCAACTATATATAGTAGTCTTGTAGAAACTGGACAACTAAAAGAAGGATCTATAATAAAAGTTACCAAATGTGCATGCAACATTGTACATAGTCTAACGTATGTTTAATTTCCTTGTTGTCTTTCTCAACTTAGTCAATTTCACACTATTCATGCATCCATAGTTTTTCTATCCCATTGAACTCTAACATACTTCTTCTCATAGGACTATCGCATTGATTGCACTCGAAGTTGTCACAGTGGATGCAACAATTATTGGAGATCCTGCACCTTACCATTTACCTATATCTTCTCCCTCGCATATTTCTTCCTCTGCTCCAGTGAATCCTACCTCAATAGATGAAAAACCTGCCTTAGCTGCATCAACTATTCCATTCACATCACTGGAACCTTCTAGCAAAGTTTGGAATATCCAAGGTCAAGTTATTGCTAAGACAAAGCTACATGAATATGGAAACCAACGAGGGTCTGGAAAAATCTTTGTGTTTGACATTGTTAATGATTCACATGATGAAATACATATATCTGCACTCAATGAATTGGATCTGTCTTTGTATGACCAAATACAAATAGGAATAGTGTACATAGTATCAAATGGCACAGTGAAAGCATCCAATCCAATTTTCAACCATTTGAAAAGCCATCATGAGATTTTCCTAGGCTGCTCCTCAACCATCCAACCATGCTTAAATGACTACCCCTTAATACCTTTTTATTGCTTTAACTTCAAAACTATTCAAGAGATACAAACTATACCCGTCAATTCCATGGTGGACCTTGTTGGGCTTGTCATTTCAGTTTCTCCTACATCCACAATACGAAAACGAGATGGTGTTGAGACTGTTAGGCACACTATTGGACTCCATGACATGTCAAGCTATAGTATTGACATAACACTTTGGGGAGAACATTGTCAAATTGAAGTAGTTGAACTTGCCAGCCTACGTGGTTTACCTACACCTCCAGTTGTAGCAATCAAAGGCGGTCGTGTTACAGATTTCAAGTTGGAACTATTTCCAACAATACTGTTTTTATAAACCCAAAAATTTAAGACACTTCACTTCTCCAAAAATGGTTTCATGACAATGGATTTCGTTCAGCATAGCCATATTTGAGCAGAAAGTTCAATAACACTCAATCTGGTTCTCTTAAATTCCTTACCTTCAATGACCTGCAAACTCTTCAAGCGTCTGAAAAACCTGTTTGGTACTCTCTTGTAGCAACCATCACAAATGTTAACATGAATGACTTTTATTTCCTTGCATTCCCTCCTTTTGTAGATAGAATACAATGCATGAAAAAGATTTCCCACAAAGTTGGAGACATTTGGAATTGTGCTAAATGTGATTGAGAGTTTCTTGATTGTAACTACCGATATATACTAAAGGTTGACTTGGAAGATATCACTGGATACCTTCATGGTGTCATAGCTTTTGATGATGCTGCAAACCAGCTCATGGGAATTTCTGCAAAATATCTGTGTCTTCTCTCAACTGAAACAACATCAATTGATGAAATAGTCCAGAGGATCTACAACAAAAATTTGCTTCTTACTCTTTCAGTTAGAACAGAGACCTTCTATGGAGTTGCACGCCTAAAAGTTATAATTGTCATGGTTGAAAATACATAAACGATAATTTTAGATGGACACATAAATATATAAGTTTTCCAACTTGATACTTAACCATTCTTCATTGTTTATAATGATTTCTTTCAATTATCAATTTTAAGTCCTTGTTTCGTTGTTCAACATAGCACGGTATTTTTTTTACTCTTTGATAGCACCACTTTCTTGCAGTTTCATACATGTATGTTGAAATTTCTACTATTACAGTCATTTGCAGAAATAGATAAATTTTAACAGAATAAAATTTTTACAATTTTATCAGTTACATTAAATCGATAACAGTGGGAAACCAAGGTTATGAATCAGTGCACTCTTTGATTCCAAAGAACTGACAGTAATATTGATCCATCTAAATTTTATTAACTATCCCACAATCTGCATTCCACAATTGTGGGATGAGGGATGCAGGATGACATAAATACCAAAGTTTTATTCAATTTGTCCTGCATTCCGCATCCCGCAAAATGTGGGTTGCGGGAAAACACAATAAAAATCACAAAATCAATCACCATTTGCGGGATGCAGGTTGTGGGATGAAAAAATTGATAGGTTATAAACTTCAAGATCCTGCAATCTGCATTGCGAGTTGCGGGATACGAGATGCAGAATGAGCGATGGACATAATTCTTTGAAAAAAATTAGCTTTCCACAATCCACCAAAGGAATTCAAAACACGTAAAAACTCGAAGAATTCAACTAAGTTAAATCATAAAAACCATAATAAATATTTTGGAAACCCCCAAAACGACTTGAACAATTCAGAAATGTTACCTTCCATGTAACATTGGGGTTTTGATATTTTGGATAAGGCATAAGATCTGTTGTACCAACAACAATCTACCAAAAATAAAATTCCAAAATATAAATAATATATGCCCAAGGTAGACTTTCCCCAATCCGAAAAAGTAAATTCATAATCAATATTTCGTTTTCACTTTCCCTTTCCGCAGATTAGGTTTTTTTAATATTTATTCTTAGAGCCAGTAGAGCTCGATATTATAGGAATCCAAGGAAAAATCGTAATTTCACAAAAAATTGACTAGGTTCTATTGCACTACACACTTGGTTTTATCTATTGAACAGCACCTACTCATTAATACAAGGTACTATATAATAATTTCATGGAATAACTCCACCTGCATCAGATACTATTGGAACACCAGCATACATCTGCATACCACCAATGATCCCCTACAATCTAGGATCATCTATACGGACATAATGTGATGTCGGAATGAAAAAGTAATGGGTGAAAGGGAAATCCGAAAGGTAAATTGATAAATTCAATCTCAATTTACTTTTCCACTTTCTGCATTGGAAAGCGGAAAGGGAAAGCGAAAAGGTAAATTGATAAATGAATTTATCAATTTAGCTTTCTGCTTTCCTCTTTTCGCATTGGAAAGTGGAAAGCCAAATACATTTACCTTTTCACTTCGGAAACCCGAATACTGTTCTAAAATATTGCCGTTTCAATGTTCAAATGTTATCTTTCAACAAGATTGCAAAAAAATATACGATACGAAATTGAATTTTTCTAATAACTTACTACATAAGTGTTACTCTTTTTTTTCATATATACTTTCTCACAATACACTTTTTTCTTCTATATTGCTATTTTCTTACAATTATCAAGCTAGCACTTCAAAATCAAAATTCACTCTAGTTATATTATTTTAAGCTACATTCTTACTTCCTCATATGCAATGTATTAACATTTGTTTTTTATCTTCTACTTTATATCCATATAGTTTGCAATTAATACATATAGAAAATATGTCGTTACCAACAATCAAAGGTGTTTAAGAACTTTAGAATTTTCTTGTAAAAACTATGCCCAATCGTGACAATGAACAAGCCAATGCATGAAGAAGAGTTTTATATGCACAAAACATAGATAAAAACAACAAGAAACAACGTCTTCTTTATAGGGATGCGCATCTTCCTATGGACATATATTCTTCAATTTCTCATGTGGAACTTGTCGACATAGCTTCACTTCCATCTCCTGTGAAAAATCCATTGAAAAACCAGCTCAATGATGCACTTCAACGTTTTCGTAAAAAAATGGACCAACTAGTTGATATGAATGTCTGCTCAATTTGTAAAGAATGCTACCCTGGTATTGTAACAAAAAAATTCCATGGTGCATATGCTTGTTCTTATTGTATTATAGAACAAAAAGGCCATTGATTTTCATTGGAAAACAATATGGATCCAAGAAACCAACCAGTTGACCTTGCATTACTTACACAGGTTGAAGAAATGCTCATTAGTCATGCTAACCCAATCTTGCAAGTGACACATGCTCATGGTGGTAAATATAAATACTCTAGCCATACTATTTGCTTCCCCCAAGACATCTCCAATCTTGCCACATACCTACCGCATTTAGTATCAGAACTCGACATCCTCATTGTCCGGAAATGCAATTCTACAAACAATCCATATGAACTGTTTGTTAGTCGAACACATGTTCTTGTTTCCCTTCAATTCAAAATGGCAAATGATCCATACTAGTACAAGGATGTACAGGTCAACCCAAGTGCATTAGCTTCTTTGCCTCTTATTTCAGCAGACATTTCATTTTTGATTTTGTATCTTAATAACAATGATGCATTATCTCATCAACAAAGCTTGTCCTGTACAGATCAACCACTAGATTCATTTGAACCCTATGAATTGGAATCCTCATCATTTATCTCAACATAGACTAATGCTAGAATTGAAGTTGAAGAAATTAGACAGTTGTTACACATACCAAATATCCCACTACCACCTTCCATTGATTGGCCCCCTTTAGAAATGTCCCCTATCAATGAGTACAACACAAAAGGTCTTCTTTCCATGGATTTTCTAACTTTTTTTCCAATAGGTACAACAATGTTATTACAACCACGCATTCATGAGGTTGATATGCACGAATATGCATTACCTCATTCGCTATCATGACAACACATTTGGCCAACATCCTCACTTTCGATACTATATATACAATGTAATTATGCGTCATTGAAGTAATACTACTGCCTCTATTTTTGTCAAAAAAAATCTTGAAGATACACTACCTCCCATAGTAATTTATCTTGTCAACCAATTAGAAGACATGCCTAATGAGAAAATTGGTGAAAGGGTCGCAAGGTTTGGATCTTCATTAAATGGAACACGTTCATATTGGAACAAAAGTATAGGTGAACTCACAAAAATGATCAATCAACAAGGTACACCAACGTTCTTCTTCACCCTTAGTGTAGCTGAGACAAAATGGCCATATTTGCATGCTCTAATGCCTGCTAAACGTCCTACTGGTTTACCTCAAGAATATCAGTCGAAGGTTCACAACATCATATCAAATCCACATATTACATCACAGTACATGCACAATAGATTCAAAACATTTCTTCAAGAGGTGCTTCAAAAAGTTTTTCATATAACAGATTCTTGGTGCAGGTATTATACCATCTATTCCTTATTTTTTCTCTCTTCGTATTTTTCACTTTACACAATCTATTTCTAATATATGCTTTTTCCTCCAATGTAGATATGAATGGAAGCATAGAGGATCAACACACATTCATGGTTTTATTTGGTTGGCAAATGCACCAAATATGGATACGTTAGATTGGGAAGATGATGTTGCAGTTGAAGCTGCAAATTTTTTTTTTGACACATATGTGACAACCTAGAATCCTTGTAATTCCCACTTGTCCACATCTGGGTCACACCATTCTACTACAAATGATCCATGCAGGCTTGCATCACCATCGATATTTGCATCAAACTACTCAGCTGACTATGAAGAACTTGTCAATTTTGTTCAAAGGCACACCAGATGAGTCAGAGTCAACTTTCCTACGTGAAAAAGGAAAATCTTTTCAATGTCGCTATGGTCTTCCATATGAGCTACAAGCTACTTGTTCGTTATTCATTGATCCAAATGAACGAAAAACCTACAATCCTGCAAGAAATGATCCCCTTTTAAATATTCACAACCCTACCATGCTTTCAATATGAAGGGCTAATGTTGATTTCCAACTTGTTCTTTGTAAACATGTTGTTCTAAAATACATTTCAAAGTATGCATCAAAAGTAGATCCAAAATTAGAAACCTACCATGCAATTCTCTCTCATCTTGCACATGTTGCACCAAGTGACAGCCCCATTCTTCATCCAATCAAACAATTCCTTGCACAAATGGTTGCAGAAAGAGACATTAGTGCATAAGAGACGTGTCACATGCTGCAAAAACTTCCTCTTGTGCTTTGTAGCCGTCGGTTCTTTTCCCTAAACGTGAGCCAAACTGTCTTCCACCATGTTTCTAATGACACTAATAACACCCCTACAACAACCCCCTTATTTTTCTTACATGCAAAGACCCATTTATCTTGAACATCTAACTCTGCTTGAAGCTGCCCTTTCTTGGTCTTTCTCACCTAATAGGAAAAAAATTCATGGAGACAAAACTTGTGTGACAAGATTGTTAGAGTCTATCCACATTTCACTTCCATTCCTCCCTCTGATTCTTCATCTTTTGAGCCATTTTGTTGGAGTGAACTTCTTTTATACAAACCTTTTCGGTCCATCCCTCAAAATATTGGAACCACAACTTCTAAAATTATTTCTCATTGGCATCAAATTAAAGGCACACATGTTGTGTGGCATATTCAACGTGCAGAACAAGAACCCTCTACACCTCTATCTGATGATTCAAACTCCAATGCTATTACCTTTTCGTTGTCCCATACCATGGATGAATGGGAGATTTTCTCTCAAATGCGTCCAGGAAATAACATCCAAGTTGATCACCTTAAAATGCTTGGGCATCGTGAATTTGACAAAAATCACAATTGGTCAAATAACAATATACCCACCGATTTGCACGAGACAACAACATCATTCATTGACCTCAATCGCTTGTCTATCCAACTACATGAAGATACCCCATCCTTCCCCAATTCACCTAATTCTTTGTCTCCCACACAACGCATAGCCTTTGACCTTGTCATGTCCCATTTTAGAAACACTACATCTACTCAACCGCTAAAAATGGCGATTCAAGGTACCACAAGCACCGAAAAATATTACCCATATCTTGCCTGAAATTTGCACTTCAAACTACATCTGAACAAAATCCCTCCCCACTTCTTCTCCTTGCTCCAACTGGTGTTGCTGCTTTTAACATACATGCATCAACAATACATTCTTCTCTTCGAATACCCATTGGTGAAATGCATCCTCTTGAAGGCCAATCCCTTTCAAAATTTCAAGAAGAACTTTGCCATATTCGCTATATTCTCATAGATGAAATGAGCTTTATTGGCCCAAAAATGTTAACTCAAATTGATGCACACTTACGTCAAGCTTTCCCCTCCAAAATTACAAGCCCATTTGGTGGTTGCTCATAATTCTTCTTGGTGACTTCAGACAATTGCCTCCTGTAAAAGACATTGCCATGTATGCAGGCTCATCCATTGGAATTGGTCTTTGGCGTACATTTGATACTTTTATCATGTCGAAAACAATTTTCCGACAATAAGGAAATAGTCCTTCTCAAACAGCCTTTCACCAACTCTTCCTAAACCTTCGAAATGCAACCCCAACTGTTGAAGACTAGGCACTCCTAATGACAATAACAACCTCATGCCTTTCACATGTTGAAAATTCTTCATTTGAACAATCTATTCACTTGTATCCCACAAATAGCTCTATTGCACTGCACAACAAACACATGTTGAAACAACTTAATATGCCAATTGCACATTGCTTTGTAGAACAAAGGAACAAAAAATCCCATCAATTTATTGTTGACGAACAATTGGCATCAAATGTCCTTCTTGATGTTGGTCAACAGGTCATGTTAACTGCTAATTTATGGGTCCAAGCAGGACTTGTTAACGACTCACTTGGAAAAGTCATTGATATTGTCTAGAAGACAAATGAGAAACCTCCTACCTTGCCATCATTTGTTGTTGTCGAATTCCTCCATTACAAAGGATCCTTATGGGATGCTTTTTAATCCTACTTATGTTCCAATATCTGCAATAACAAGGGGATCCCGTAGACAACTACCACTTCGTATGGCATGGGGTTTAACAATTCATAAATCCCAAGGTATGGGCCTACAAAATGTAACAATAGATATTGGAAAGATTGATAGTCAAGGGCTTACATTCACTGCAATATCAAGAGTTACATCTCTTTCAGGCCTACACATTTCTCCACCTTTCTCTTTTTCCAGATATTCTCGAATGCAAGGCAATCGATATGTCCAACGTAGGAAACAAGAGGAAAGCTTACTTGCTTCAAAGTCTTTAAAACCAAATTTTGGTTGAAGCTTCTCATTGTCTGCTGTATAAATGTACTGTTTTTCTTTGATCACTTGTTGATGTAAAATATTTACTTTTGTTTCAATAAACATCCAAGAAAATTTGATATATTTGGATTCTAGACTAAATTGTCTCAGCAAACTCAAATATTAACTATCAGAGTTTTTAAGTAGCTCAGTTATAATACATAATTGATAGCTAAGAAATAATTACTCAATGCACATTTAATATCTCAAATTTGTAATGCAAACTCAATACATAAATCACCACTTCGAATACATCCATAGCCTATAATCAATATACCACAAACACTGAAGAATAACTCAAAATCGCTGAAACAAATTTAATAAAAAACCATAAATTATCACATAACTAATAGTGTTATCTTATTCAATTGCAAAGCATTACAATGTCGCTCTTCAATACCGGTCGTTGCAAAACTATTCTTTAGGGTTTCAATGATCAAATACCCAATT
This sequence comes from Pseudotsuga menziesii, assembly GCA_001517045.1. NCBI lineage: Eukaryota > Viridiplantae > Streptophyta > Pinopsida > Pinales > Pinaceae > Pseudotsuga > Pseudotsuga menziesii. The sequence continues at coordinate 1,196,365 of LPNX010202346.1, forward strand.
GACTAAATCCATATCCAACATTAAACCAGGTTTTGATAATTGAAAAAGATAAAAGGTAAAAGTGATTTATTTTCTTAACACATAACTATTCAAGCTAGCATTAGTCTCTACAACCACCTTGAAATAAATATCAAAGAAAATATTGTATAAGGTTTATGAACAACCTTAATAGTATTCAATACATCCAAGAAGTAATACTAATTAAAGACAGAAACATAATAAATGGCATAAGTTAAACAAAAACATTCATTCACAATATACGAAATAGAAGAAAACAAATTTATATATACCAAGTAACATTGGTTTAACATACAGGTAATAATCACCAAGCCAATATAAATAGAAGAATAACTATAATTTGCTTACAAACATTTTACAAACAACCACAAAACAAAGCACACATAACTGTAATTTCATTAACATGTAGGACATTTGCACACTCTTATGCTTATAGTGTCCAAACAACTAATTTCTTCTACTTGCCAAAATTTTCCCTTTATATAACATTACAAAATATTACAACAAAAAAATATTCCCAACATGTAGGGTTCCAAGATAAAACCGTTTCATTTTGACCAAGGACGAAACGCCACTTGGCATCTAACTTCGTCAATAAATCAATGTCCTGGGATTTAGCCTGTTCAAAATGAATTTGTGTCCTCAAAACCTCGGAAGAAATATCCCTCTTCTTCACTGTTTTCCATTTACCAACATAAAAATCTATCTTAACTATTGCACAATAAGGTCTCTCAATCCAACTCCAAATATGTTCTAGCTTAATCTGAGTCAAACCCTCAATTATATTCCTGGCAACAACAAATGATTATTTAACTTTATCTAATTTTACCTTGGGCGTAAATGCTTCTTTAATCGCCTCTAGCATAGGCAACCCTAAAAAATCAAATAAAAAATCTGACGCTTTCCACCTACACTTACATGCTTCCTGGCTATCTTCAATGATGCTTCGTACAACATCGCAAAGGCTTCCCTAAGTTTCAAAAATCACTTGAACCTTTTTAACCTGAACTTTATCCATTATTGGAATATCCTTTGCTTTGTCTCTCGTATGTATTTGCCAACCACTCACATTTTCCAATGCCTTCATTGGCACATTTTTTCGAGAATCATGATCCTTGAGAACATGTGACTGTTCTTCAAATGTTTTGTACAATTCCTGTATTTCACACAACACTCTAAATAGGCTAGTCATGCATTGATGATGCTGTTCATTTACCCTAGTTGCCAACTGTTAAAATTCCTCAACTGTTAGTGTTAAATATGATGAGGCAGCTGAAGATATTTGTAATTGTTTCATTTGATTCTCTAGGGTATAATTCTGATCAGCTTGTTGCTTATTGACAAGCTGTAATTTCTCAAGTTGCTGCTTCAGACTGACAATTTGTTTTTCCCATTGTGTCTCTTTATCTTGATTCTCTTCTCTAAGCAACTTAATATCCTTAAGGTGACATACCTCAGATGCATCCAGATCCTTTCTTACTTTATGTAGTTCCTCTTCCTTAGTGAAGAGATCTTTATTCAACTGCAACATTGTGTTATGGTTAGCACCTGCAAAAGCTCCAATAGCAGCTGTGGTCTGTACTACTCCTTGCTTTTCATTAGGAACATCAGTTTTCCAGACAATTTTATCAAGGGAAGGGACATGTTTGAGGATACCTTCTCTTCTACTCTTTAAAATTTTCTTCAAAATTACCTTTTGCTTCTTGCTCCAACAATAATTCCCTAGGATAACAACTGCATCTTCTCCAAAATCTGCTATCTCTTCTGTAGATGAAATGATTTCTTTTTCGAGCGAGCTTATTGATTGAGGTTGTGATTGTGACACCAGAATTTCTACATTAATTTCTTATTGTGACATTGGAATTTCTACATTAAGAGGATAAATTTCCAAGGCCAAAGCAGAGAATATCGATATAACAGAACTAGAGGAAGGAGGAAGAGAACTCTTAGTTTCTGCAAAAGGAATAGTAGCTATAGAGGCATTTTCTACTTGGGAAAAAGGAATACGAAAAGATGTGGTAGGAGGCTCAGATGTATGAGGAGTCAATAAAACACATGGAGAACAAGGGACAGTATCACTAGCCAATTCTGCTGATACTAATGGGTCTTCACAAGTTTCCTCAACAATAGGATTTAAATCTACATGGGGAAAAGAGGAGTTAGAAAATAAAGGATAAAAAACATCTCCTGAAAATTGTGAAAGAGACACAGATGATGTCATCGAGGTAACAATATTGACAAGACAAGTGGGGTTTTCAGTATCCTCCTCTAGATCACTATCAAGATCATGGATCTCAATCTTATGCTCATATTTAGAGTCAACCCATTGAATGAGAGAAGGTTCGAGAGACAGTTTCTGTTGAAGGATAGGTGATCCTGTCATCAATCCCTATTGATCCATGGCTACCTGCTGAGGTATTTTCTCTATTTGAACAACTATAAGCTGAGTTTTATTTTTCTCTGGTTCAATCTTACGCTCAGATTCAGAGTCAACTTGTTGAATGACAAAATCTTAGAGAGACACTTTATCTTGAAGGATAAGTGCACCTATCTCCAATCCATATTGATCCATGGCTACCTGCTGAGGTATTTGCTCCGTTTGAACAACTACAAGCTGAGTTTTCTTCTTCTCTAGCTCAGCTTCAGCCTCCTTACCATATGTCCAAAGTTGAGAACTGAGCTTCGCTTGACCTAGTTTAAATGCTTTCTCTCTTTCAAGAACTTCCATCTCTTGTGAATACTGACCACTGCCATAAGTTTCTATCCCAACTTTGCCTTTCTCTTTCTATCCCAATTTTACACAAGCGCCATCAATAACCGTTTGAAAAGCAAATTTCTATAACACCATTCGGTATGGAACAAATCTTGGCAACAAATAGAGGGTTTTGCTTCCCCAAATTCTGAAATAAGAGAAATATTCCCCCACATACCAATCTCCATATTCAACAATTAAATCATTGTCTTTTTCTAAAAATGTCGAAGCATCGTCTTTGAAAATCATATGATACATGGACCCTAAGAAAAGGTCACAAATTTCATATATACGACAAAAAAAATTATCCTCCCACAGGTTAGAATAATAAATATGAATAGGTGGACAATTCTTCTGCCAATTCCAACCTAGATTAGGAAATTTCGAGGTCGTACAAAAAACGTCCATGACATATGCCAACATATAAAATTGTGGCTTTTTTCCTTTCAGGTATTTTTCAATTTGATGCTGCAAATTAAGAGATAATACTTGAGCCCAATTGAATGACTCACCTATAAGAATAATGTGTTGGGCTGCTAGAACCCACTCTGATTTGAAATATGTGCAATTTGCCTCACTATATAATCGACAGAACATAGCGGTCGGTAGTGAAAATGGTTCCCTGAACCATGAAATATGGTAGGTAATACCTGGTTGTGCATGAAACAAATTAGGGTTTACCATCCATGATTTTACCACCTATTCATAATTGAAACGAGATACAACTTCATCAAGGAACTTACGACTCAGTAACTGTTTCGGGGGATTGAGACCGTAAGACTTAGCAAAAATTTCAGGTCTGAACGAGGCCAAATAAATGCCAATGTAATCATTGAAAACTCACTCTTCAGGCTTAGCGTGGTCGAGTACCCATTTCACTGCGTCCATGTAGGGCATAAATGTTGGTTTAGCAGCAATTAGATGGAGCTGTGAACTCTTAATGCTGATGTAAGCCAGTTGATCCTCAGGAATTGCCGAGAAATCATCATTATTGAAAACTAAATAAATTCTCGACTAGTTTAAATACACGTTTTCAGAAACTCACCCACTAGTGTCTGTAAAAATTCTGGCATTTGGATCCTTCGACCTTTTCTCTTGGAGAGTCGTTTTTGACCTTGTCTTTCTGGGCATCAAAGAAGCCATTTATGCTGGAAGTACCACAAATCTAGTCCAAACTTACTAAACTATACAACCAATGACAAATGTAAGGTGCAACAAAAAGAAAACACAGTAAAAATCAAAAGACGCGGTAAAATCGGAGATAAAACAAATAGTAAAAACCTAAAAAATTGAAACACACTATATAGCCAAAACCTTAATGCCAAAACAAATATAGACCGTGGATCTAGGGAAAAACAAACGGATGAGTTCAGGGTAGGAAATAAAAACTGAATATAGAATCTTTTATTAACACAAACTATAAATTGCGAAAGCAGAAAGCAGAAATGTAAAATGATAATAAATTTATCAATTTACTTTTCCACATTCCGCTTTGCGAAAACTCTACCTCGGGGAAAGTTGAACATTTAAAGTGGAGCATTGCCGTGAAACAGTTTCAACTCTGCCCAAGGTAGAGTTTGCGCAAAGCAAAAAGGTTAGTTCATAAACTGATTATGACATTACCTTTTCGCTTTCCATATTGGAAAGCGGAATACAGAAAGCTAAATTGATAAATTGATTATCAGTCTACCTTTCCGCTTTCCCCTTTCTAAAGCGAAAAGGCAATAGTAGAATACTGTTTTTCTTAAAAAATTTATATCATTTTATGAGAACTAAATTATTGTTAGGGTTAATGTTAATGTTGATATTAATCTCCATCCCGAATGCGGAAATAGGAACGTGGAACATCGCCGTCAAAATTCCACTTTGCAAATTACGGAAGTCCACTTTAAGTGAACAGTTTCAACTTTCCCTAAGCTAGAATTTTAAGGAATCTGGAAAGGTAATTGTGACAACGTTGCCTGGTAAAAACGCAAAAAAATTCGTTGATGACATTGCATGTTTTGAATGCCTTTGGTTACGGGAAACTATTTTTTTTCAAAGAATTATTTCCATCCTGCATCCCGCAACGCGCAATGCGGATTCTGTGATCTTGAAGAATGCGGATTGCGGATTTACATAAAGAACTTCTTCAGCTTTTCTACCTTGAAAAGAAGAAAGAGGAAACGTAAATTGATAATCCATTTATCAATTTACCTTTCCGCTTTCACAAATCAAGAAATCCTAATACGTATATATACCAAATATCAAATAGCAAAATCCAAAGAATATATGCCCGACGTAAAGTTTCTGCTTTGTGCACTTTCTGCTTTGTGCAATTTCTGCTTTCCGCATCGGAAAGTGGAAAGGAAATTTCACAAATTGATTATCAATTTATCAATTTACCTTTCCCCATTCTGCTTTCTGCATTGCAAATCCGAATGCAGAAAGGTAAATTGATTATCAGTTTATCTTTCTGCTTTCCTCTTTCGGCATTGGAAAGCGGAATGGGGAAAGGTAAATTGAAAAATTGATTATCAATTTACCTTTCCGCTTTCCGAATTGCACTTTTCCAATTTCCGTTCCAAGTTTCGGAAGTAGCCTCCTCGACTTCCAGCGACTGACGACGTTGTGTGTTCTAAATGCCTTTGGTCGATTGCACATCCTGCAACACGCAATCGAATTGCGTGATATTGAAGATTGCGGATTGTGGATTTACATAAAGAACTTCTTCAGCTTTGCTACCTTGGAAAGCAGAAAGGTAAACTGATAATGGATTTATCAATTTACCTTTCTGCTTTTGCAAATCCAGAAATCCTAATACGTATATACACCAAAATCCAAAGAATATATGTCCGAGGTAGAGTTTCCGTATTCCAAAAAGGTAAACTAATAATTGATTTATCGATTGGTAAATTGATTAATTGATTATCACTTTACCTTCCCCCTTTCCGCTTTTCAATGCGGAAAGTGGAAAGTGGTCAAAGCAGAATGCAGAAAGGTAATTCGATAAATTTAATATCAGTTTATCTTTCCGCTTTCCTCTTTCCCATAGCCTACTTCCGAAACTTGGAACGAAAATAAAAAAAGTGCAATTTGGAAAGCGAAAAGCGGAAAGGTAAATTGACAATCAATTTATCAATTTACCTTTCCGCTTTCCACTTTCCCCATTGGAAGGTATTTATGGAACTACTTTACTTTTTTAATGATAAACGGAAGACAAACATACAGTTTTGGGGTGGGGATTTTCACTCAAGGAGAGGCTTTTGGAGCTTTGATTTCTCAAGCTAGCATTTATAACTCTTATGTAAGTGTATGACTGTTATTGATTATATATAAAATTATAATCCCTTTTACCTATCATGCTTTTTCATTTCTGATCTGGTTGATTGCTCAGTCTACAATTTTATTTCCTGTTTAAATGTTTATTCATGTAAATGCTTGTAGCCTGTGGGTGGAATTAGTATTTCATGTGTAATGTTTATGGATTATTGGGATGTGTTTGATCCCCAGTTTATCCAACTTGCATGATTCAGTTCTGTATTAGCTTGTGGATGTTTATTTCCTCCTTGCTGATGAAGTTTTTAAAACCAAAACCATAAACCAAAACCCTAAAACCTATTTTATTTAATTTTACTTTTGAGATTGTGTTGGCTTGTTCTTCTAGTAGTCTAAGAACAATTTCTGGCACTAACATCTTTGGCATCGTTGCCAGGGACAAAGCTGAAATATATCTTCCCTAGGATATCATTATTCATCTGATTTTGAGAGGTGAGTAAAGTCAGAAAATACTTTAGACTACAATTTTTCACCGGTGACTCCACGATTAAAGATTCCACTGCGAGGAGAATTTTGTTGACAGAAAAATGAAGAAGCCAAATGGAAAGACTGGGTATCAGCTTGTTACTTTCCTCCATGAGGTTTTGTTCTTATTCATCAGTTATTTCCTATCTTTCCCATTGCATGTCAAAAGAATTATTTTTTGTTTTGTCTATTCTGATGATCATAAACCTTCAGTTACATATCCCTCTTTGGAAGAAGAAAGACTGCATTCTTCTTGTTTTATTAATGTTGATCCTATTCCTTCATTTGAAATAAATGTGCAACATGATATACATATACCCATATCTCTTGAACCTGATTATTCTGGTTATCCTGTAGAGAATAAAACTTCTCTATTACCTTCTACCATCACTGTTGAAACTTGCGAACAACTTGTTGAATCTCATTTTCAACTCACAGATTTTCAGTCTAGACTCAGACAGAAGATGTTTAAACCTCTTAGGATTCCATCTCTTTTACATCCTTACCCTTCCTACTTTGTTGAATATCTTCCCCATTTTACTGGAAAAGACCATATTACAGCAGAGAAGAATTTAGGATCTTTTCATAATCTCATTGATAATTTTGAAATCATGCATGAGGATGTTGTCATGAGGTTATTTTCGAAATCCTTTGTTGGAGATGTTGGTTTTTCGTTCCGAAATTTAGAAGTTGATTCAATTGGATCGTGGGAAGAGTTACATGATGTCTTTTTGAAATATTGGGGTAAGAATAAATCTTATGATCAATTTCTTTCGGAATTTTATAGTTTGAAATGGGAGAATGATGAGCCAATTACTAAATTTAATTGGAGGTTTCAAAGTTTTTATATCAGCATGCCTACGGAGTTCAGAACTTTGGAAAAACTTGCTATGGTATATTATGTTATGGCTCAACATTCAGATCTTGTCTTTTTCCTGTTAGAAAAGAAATCATCATCTTTAAGACAATTGTTTGAGGATGCAAAAGGAGTGGAGGAGAACATTCGAGCTTGCAAAATGCTTCAAGATCAGGCTCATGTTGAAGATATACAAGCTTATGAACATGAAGAAGAACATAGGTATCATTCAGATTTAAGACAATTTTCTTCATCATTTTAAGATTTTCATATGAACAAGGATATAAATGATGCTTGTGTTGATTCTTCATATCAGTTTACTAACTTTTTCGATGATAATATACTTTCAGTGGATTATAGTAGAAATTTCCTAGCTCCTGCTATGAGATTATCATGTTATGAAGAATAAGTTGTTGCTCTTCAACCTCTTACTATTAATATAAGAAATAAGCTATCATTCTTGACTTATGGTCACTTTCAGAATTTTATTTGTTCAAGTTTTGATCAAGGGTTTTATTTAAAGGTCGAGAAGCAGTTTGAAGAGCCCTTGGTTTCCATTCTTGAGCCAAAGTTTAAAAAGAACAGCAACGAAGAGGAAGAGAATGCTTCACTTTATGATGAATATAATGAATACATTGAAGTTTTTAAATCAGAAATTTCATGATCTCGTGGCTTCTTGGATGGAGTTGTATTTTTTGAAGGTTTCTAATGCTCCAACTTTTGGCATACTTCCTATTTCCAGTCATAAGTATCAGCTGCCTACAGACTCTTTATTGCATTTATCACATCTTTTGTGGGTTTTTTCAAATAGTAGTATGCATGGGATTATGATTCTCAGTCAAATGGTTTCTTGGCTTCATTGGAAGTATGATTACACTTGAATGGGTTGTTTCCTCCGATTAGAAGTAGGAGTAAATAGCAGAATAAGCTCGTTATACGAGCATGTAGATTCTTTTCAGTATGCTGGTTCGTAGCAGTATTTTGTCATTTCAGAGGTATGTGTTCAGAGTTTGAGAAAGTTGTAGAGATTTGGTAAATGACTCCACCACCCATTGAATAAGGCACAAGGTCTACAGGTTCTTGAAGCCTCACAAGGAGGACTTCATCCCGCAGCAAGAGCCAGATGTTATAAATAGATCTTGTTCTTAGTTTATTTGTTCTTTTTGTCCTAATTTTCAAACGTTGGTTTAAAATGATTTTACATTTTATGTTGATTTTAGGAACTTTTGACAATCAGTAATTTTTGTTGGATTTAATGCTTTTAATGGTTAAATTATTTCATTAATTTAGTTTTAAGGTTTGTCTTTTGGGCTTATTAGTTAATATGTATATCCTTTATGCTTTCAAAAACTTATAATAAAAGTTTATTCCAAGTTTTCTTTATAATCTAACCCTCATTTTGAGTCCTTTGTCAAATATTTTCATGAGGAAATTCCTGTAGCAACTCTGTTTTTCCTGTTTTTGTCATTATCATTGGGAGCAGATTACGAGGTGATGGAAATGAATTCTGGAAAACCAAAAGAGGTTTTTTTCCACAACAAAATCAGTCACAAAAACCTCTCTCAGTTTTTCAACAGCTATTATCGTTTGAGATATTCGAATTCATCTTTGTGGCCTATTTGTAGGGTTTGAATTATTTAATAATTTCTTGTTTTAGTCACACATTTGAAGCATGTATTTCGATCAATTGAAGGCGAATTTTTTAAAAACAAGAGATTTTTTGTTCATAACAGAATCATTTAAAAAAACCTCTCTCAGTTTTTTCACAGGTGTCCCAGATCGAGAGATATGAAGGTGTCTTTGAGACCCAAATTTTTAGAAATTCGCCAAATTTCCCCAAATCCGATTTGCTATTTTTGGGTTAATTGTCTTTAAATATTTTGAGTTATCATGTAACTAATTGATGTAACTGTTTCAAATTTTGACCTGGAAGGTAGTTATGGAACTACTTTACTTTTGTACTGATAAAAGGAAGACAAACATACAGTTTTGGGGTGGGATTTTTCACTCAAGGAGAGGCTTTTGGAGCTTTGATATCTCAAGCTAGCATTTATAACTCTTATGTAAGTGGATGAATGTTATTGATTATATATAAACTAATAAGCCCTTTTACCTGTCATGTTTTTTCATTTCTAATCTGGTTGATTGCTCGGTCTACAATTTCATTTCTTGTTTAAATGTTTATTCATGTAAATGCTTGTAGCCTATGGGTGGAATTAGTATTTCATGTGTAATGTTTATGGCTTATTGGGATGTGTTTGATCCCCAGTTTATCCAACTTGCATGATTCAGTTCTGTATTAGCTTGTGGATGTTTATTTCCTCCTTGTTGATGAAGTTTTTAAAACCAAAACCCTAAAACCTATTTTATTTAATTTTACTTTTGAGATTGTGTTGGCTTGTTCTTCTAATAGTCTAAGAACAATTTCTGGCACCAACAGATATGAAGGACGAGAATATACACGTAGATCAGCATACATATGTTGATATTATACAGACATTCTTAGATCACGAGTCACCTTCGGAGGCTATAAATCTATATGAATAAATGAGGCAGTCTCCTGATCTGCCATTGTAGTTACCTTATAGAGTGATTCTAAAGGGTTTTCTACCTTATCCTTTATTAAGAAAGAAAGTTAAACAGGATTTTGAAGAATCGTTCCCTGACATACAAGTAAATGATCTTCCAGAAGAGCTATTTGATGAGCATTAATGCTTGAGTCTTTTGCAAGTCATTACTTATCTTATCAATCAAACTCAATCTTGAGGTGCAATGAGAGAAAGATGGAGAATGGGCAGGGATAGATTGTAACAAAAGTGCCAACATAGAAAAGCTAATCTCAGATGCAAAACAGGCAAAAGAAAAGAAATATAAACTAGATCATGGACTGGATCAACTTGTTAAGCAGTCGGTTCACCGGTTCACAGGAATGGGAAAATTATGTCTCTCTTATCTTATGAATTGAACTTACTATGAAGCTAAAGTCTACACCAAATTGTAAAATATAAACACATATCAATGTAAATATAAAAGCATTATTAATTGGAACATACCCTCTATCTCTGTCTCCATGATCTTTGTTATCCATTCTCTAACACTATGTAATTTGCCTTGCCGTAGCCAAATCTAGACAATTAATTTCCTCTGGATTTTCACATGCTCTGTTACATTGGCTTGCATCATAAATCTTAGGGGTGAACAATAAATCCCCTCTGTTGATTTTGCAAGGCGGGCCTTAAGGGATGAAAAAATTTCCACTAACAGAGAACAGTCTGCAAATCTGTTTAAGTGAGCATATACCGTGCTAAAGAAAATCACACATTTTGCTATATATATTATATAGTAAGATCAAAAAATTACTAGAAAGGCGGTAGACCTTTTCCATGACGTTTGGACAACTGACAGCTTCAATTTTAAGAAATTGAATAGACTATTTGATTCTCATGACGTTTCTGTATAATTTTTTCTGTTGTCACAAATCCTAAATCACTCGGACTGGGGACATTTATTTTATAATTTTCATTGCAAATACTTTACCGTCAATTACAATATAGACCATAAATCACTAGGACCTGGGACATCTACTTAGTGATTTCATTGCAAATACTCATTTTTTACGGTCAATTATAGACCATAAATCACTAGGACCTGGGACATCTACTTAGTGATTTCATTGCAAATACTCATTTTTTACGGTCAATTACTATATATATTCTATGTAAATATACATAGGTCGCATCGCAATCGACTATGTATTTACGTGAATTTACACGACAAGGGAACATTTTTGGGTTCAATTTTCAATTCAACAGAAAATATTGTCATGTTTTTAACTTTACCGAAAGCATGGTCAGAAAGAGCAATACAACCGCCCTAAAAGAAATTAAGAATTATCCCTGTTATGAACAAACCCCCGCCCATGAAAAGTATTCGAAAGCCAAAATGAATAAAACAACTAGCATAGGGGTTAAAAAGGAAAACCACAAAATCCGTGATAATATTACCCCAATACAACAATTCCAGCATGCTCGAAAATTGATCTTCAGAATGAATGAAACAACCTATAGAGATTCATGTGCGGAAGAATTGAAGAGTCGGAGAAGATACTAGGGTTCAAAGATTTAAATAGCGAGGGGGTTGAATGTATGAAGACCTGCAAATTATTTTTGCAGTTTGATCTCGATGGAGCAGTTGAAACAAACACCCAAATTACTTGAATTCATTAATGGTAGCTCCAATCTTATAGATGGCATCGAGGAACTCAACACATATATATGTTTGGTTGGAAATGCTTAAAGGAAATAGGCTTCCATTTTACTGGGTGCCATGAGAGCATCGATCCAACAACACAGCACATACATAAAGGTAGTCTAGAGACTAACAAATGGCCACTGTAGCGAGCATTTTACATACTGAATGCAGACCCAACTGCACGCTTCTCATCCAAGTAACATTCAAAGCAGAGGAAAAAACCTTTACCACTGAGGAATATGGTCAATGGTATCGCTGCATCAATTGTTTGTTCCTTTGCAGCTATTAGCCCTGGATCTGCATGACACAAGTACATAACAACGTCAGGATTTTAGTGCATTTGGATTTTTTTTATAATCTATAAGCACAGCATATCATAATTTATTTTCAAAGAATAGAGTCATATGTGGTGCACACTTAATCTGCAACAATGAAAACCAAGAAATCCATAAGCTCCTCTTCAGCAAAATAAAATTACGTCAGAATGCATTTTATATATTACCGAGTACCTCTTCGGCAGTGACAAAAAGAGACTGCTGGGCCAAGTTGAGATTTTATGCAAAATAATCATGGATTCCCATATATGTAAATGGCACGAAAGGCATTCTTCCAGCGTTTTAGAGGTTCTGCAAAAGACATCCAGTCCACAAAACATTGTTTGCAGGTTACTCAAATATGTGTTGGATTAAATAGATAATGTGGATTCAATAACTCTTGAGAAAATGCCATATCTTCATTGGTGGACACCAAACTAAACAAAATGTGTAAATTTCTTAGGTGTCGTTAACAAAATTCCTTGTCATTAATAAAATTCTTGGATATAAATACCAATATTTGAACCTATGTCATAGAATTTCTATACCAATGTGTTATAGAATTTCTATACCAATCTATACCAATATTTGAACCTGTGTCATAGAATTTCTATACCAATCTCTCCATCCCAGTCTCTTCCTTTCCCTAGGTGAATAAATCTTATATAGCAAATAAGTACCTATTGGAACAGTAAAATAATGGAGCATTCATACAGTGGAAAATAAACAAGTGGCCATATTTGCTTAATTTTTAGCACTAATGTACCTGCAACCTTGCTAAAAAAATAATCGCATGGCATAGATAACGAGTACATTGTACACAAAACTGTTTCATGTCAGTCTTCCTTCGCTGTCTCAATTTGAATCCTCTCCCCTATTCCATGCATTTTCCATCGCCCCCTGTCCTCTTCGAAGAACTCCTCCCACATCTTTTGCAAACTATTAACACTAATAATTTTTGGTAGCTAGGATGTCGAGTAGGAGACTCGACTCGCATCAATCCCTTTCATTAATTGTAGCATTGGTCTCTGGTCAACAAGTAAAATATTAAAATTAAAAAAATACCATGAACCTAGCTTTAGCGGAAAACAGCTTCACTTGGTTGTGTAGAATATAGGAGAAAATACATTAACATTTTAGACCACCACATTGAGATTTCTAGGCTGCTAGCTCTAAGAATTGAGCAAGTGGTAGTGATTGATGGTGTGTGGAAGTCAATCACCGAATGTTGGCTACGTGGTAGTGAAGCTGTTATCTAACTATGTGGCGCTGGGTGTACATGCTCATTGCTCAAGGTGTACGAAGGAGGTCACAAACTCAATGACTTGTGACACATTTTAATGGTAAAGGAAATTAACTTCAAAAGATGATAATTTATAAAATGAAATGACAAAGACACAGACCATAGGTAACAACATGAAGCACCCCAGCTCAACGCATGTTTTCTTCTTGCCTTTCAGCCTTCAACTGCCATACTTTCCAACTCAATGCACTTTGAGGTTTGGATTCCAGACTTCAGTGTCTGGGTAACACTTTTCTCTGTTGATTATCATCTCCCTAGACTTAGTTTCTTCATGCTTCCTTCACAGTTTCTTCATGCTTCCTTCACAACATAAGCAATGTATTTTGTTGCTTCTTTCACAACATAAGCAATGTATGAGAAACTACTATGTTTTCTCTGTCTTTGACGTGTTTAATCATATTAAATTTTAGACAGCTCTAATTGTCTGCAAACAATTTTTTTTTTTTGGTTTATGCTTTGATACTATTGTGAATTAGATTTATTAGAGATTTATTTCTCATAGTTTGGACACATCTCTTTGGAGCAGAGTGCTCTTCCAATTCTCAACATTTATCTGTAAGCCCACTTCAAAGCCAAAGTTTCCCAACCCATTATAATTGCAAGGAACTTCAACAAAATCTCTGTCAAAGATATCAGCTGCACTCATTTGTTGAAGCATCATCACATTTTGTTGGTGATCATTGGTTAGCTTGGAAACCTGTTTGAAGATAGCTTCATTCATCTTGTTCTCATCCATTGACCCCAACTTGTACACTTGCTGAAGATTATTCAACTCTACTATGAGATTCTTCACCTCAAGGAAAATGTGGACAAGCATCTGGTACTGAAGGAAGTCAGATATTTCCCTTTCCAACTGGCGAATTTGTAGTTTATTAACTACAAGTTGCACTAATTTAGAACTAGAGTTTCTCTTGCGCACTCAATCAAGTCAAACCATAGAGATGGCAATATTCTAAAATAGTCCTAAGTGATCTGTCGAATTGGGTCAGACTCTCTAGTGTATGGCCGCTTCTTTATGAAGAATGGCTATAGTGAGGCAGGTAAGAGAGTTGATAGGGTGGTTAGCAAGTCAGACGACAAGAGAGACTTCAACTATATTTTCCCACTTCTTCAGCAATTCCAACAGGGTTTTCAGGAAATTCTCATCGATGAAATTATATACACACTGGTGAGCTATTCCTTCAATCTACCATGTGTGTTCTTGCAACTTAAACTATCCATCATAAAAAAATCAGAAAAATTATATACATGTCCTTTCAATATACTTAATCTCTGCCAATCACACGAGATCCTTCAAGGGCCAGTTTTTCTCCCTTCAACACGCAGTCTATATTTGGCTGGTCTTCCTCCAATATCTACTTGAGATCTACTTTTGAATCAGTAGCACGGTTTGATATTTGATCAGCTAAATATGTTGTTTCACAACAAACTGAACATGAAGCTGAAAAATTCAAAATATATATGTTGAAACACAGTTTGACACATAAAATGTCTGCTATGGCATGATTATTCTGTTTCCATGATGATGTGCCTTTCTTTTCATCTATGTGCCCTTTCTTTGCATCCAATTCTACCTACCAACTTCGACATGTATTTGTTGCCACGCAACACTTGTATTTTAAAGTGAGAGAGAGCTCTTGTATAATGAATATCCTTATATTTTAAAGTGAGAGAGAGCTCTTGTATAATGATGTGGTTTGTTTTGACATATCTTATTTATTTGTATATACACATAAATTAGGAAAAAAATAAGATAGATATAGGTGAAATAAGCTAAATATATTTAGGTAAGAGAGAGGATCTTTCTATGAAATCTAAAATGTTATAATAAAACTTTTTTGAAGGATAGAGAAGTTAACAAGTTCTAACATGGTTCGTCTTATTAAGCATGTTTATGGATCTTAGATTGATCGTTATGAAACATAATTTGCATCTATAAATTGAATTAATTTTTCAATATATATTGGATTAAATTCAACGAAATTGTATTGCAATATTAATATTCATAATTTAATATGATTATGGTGGTTATTGACATCCACTAAGAGTGAAGTTCAACTATGAAATTTAGAGAAATCCTCACCACAATAATTCTAATAAACCCTAGATGGTTGTGGAGGGGGGATGGAGGACAACTCTCTCTTATAAGGAGGTACTAAACTTGTGCAAAGGTGGTGCAAAACCTGTTTGAGAGAAACCCAAAAACCCTAACAAATTGATGAATGATGGGTTACAGATGGGATTGGGGGGGAGTCCAATTAGAACCCTTCGTCCACTAACGAAAACAAGGAAGGATCAAGCACATACACGAACTGATGCTCTCAAAGGACTTGTATATCGAAAGCATATGCCATTCCCCATTATGAGGTTACTTCTTCCAAAATCAACAACTATATTCAAATATGAAGGATCATGTTGTGATCAGGAAGTTCATGGGATTTTGGCCCATGAAGAGAGATATTAAAGAAAGGATAATGGATAAATGGAAACCCATGTGGCCTAATGAGTTGAAATTGGGATCCAAGGGTTTTTTTACTGTGATCTTCACTAACCTAGAAGATAAAGACAAGGCGTTGGATAATGGTTTGTATTTCTTCAACTCGACGTAGTTATTTCTTAATGACTGGGAGGATTGATTTTCCCTAGAGAAAGAGGATTTCACAATGGAATCAATGTGTATAAGAATGTATACCTTACCCCATGATTTCTACAAAGATGAAACCCTAGCAGGCATAGGAAACACACTAGGTTAATTTGTCAGAATCATGGAGTCCATAAAACAAGGAAAATATACTTCTTATGGTAGAATATGCATGTATATGGACGTCTCTAAATATCTATTGGATTCTATTTGCTTAAGATACCATGACAATAAATGGATATAGATAGTTAACTATATGCATTTGTTTTTTCGATGTGGTAGATGTCACGAGAATGGGAACCTATCTTAGGACTTCCCTTTGAACTTGCACCCTTCAAATGATAAGGAGGGTACAAAGGAGGATTCAAGGAGGGTACAAAGGAGGATTCATATGTATTCAAGATAGTTCTTTGTCGGAGGGGCCAAGGAGGCATAAAACACTTGAACCATGTGGAAGCAACTGAAATCTAGTCACAAAATCAGTGTGATGCCCTTTCAACTCCAGAGGGTGATGGTTCTCTTATTCACTTTTATTTATGATAAGGGTGATGGTGAAAGTTTTGGAATGTTCTCCATTTTTAAGGAAAGTGATGGCTTTTATTAATATAATATATTTATAATTAAATAGTAATATATTCATAATTAAATAGTCAATAGATTAACACAACAACAAGTAAAGTAGTCGGTGAATGTTGATAGTTGTATCTAGCCACTTAGTTTTGTGGATATGTTTGGCTGTTAAATAAATGCTAAACGTTAAAATCATTATATTGATCAATTTATGGTAACCATAAACAACATTAAACTAATTAACAGATCATTATATTTATCCATTTATGATATACCATAAACATTAATCATATGGTTATCCACTTAACTGAAGCTTACCTAAATATTGATAAAAATGCATTTAAGCATAATAAGCATTAACGAAATACTATTTAATAAACAAGAAAACAAAAACTAACATGAAAAAAACAAAATACAAAAACTAATATTTGCTTAACTAAAGCTTATTTAAATCTTAATCAATATGCATTTAAGCATAACAAGATACAGCAACCACAAAATGAATCTCGGATGTACACTTGGGCTAATCTTGTTGATCTACTCAAGGAAGTCCAAAATCTCAAATAATATCTAAACGCCTATCAAATTAATTATTTTTTTATTGTAGTATGAAAATATGGCGAAAATTAACCAGCCTACTTTGTAGTATTTAATGCTTCGACACCTGCGTAGCAAACTGTTGGATCTCAAGCAGCTTGAGATGTAACGACCTGCTATGTAGCTACCGACACATTAAATGCTACGCATCAAGCTAGTTATTGATCGGCTCAAAATATAACTAGCAATTGCCCCCAAAAGGTGCAATAATACACCGACAAGTTGTTGTTGGAGGGTGAAATGGTTAAAATGGGAAAGTAAAATTGATTTAATTCTCTCTAGAACTATTCTCCTTTATATTTCTAATAGCATTGAATATTTAAGAAAACATGTCTATTCATCTATCTATCTATCAAGCTTGCCATTGTAGTAAACTTTAGGCAAATGATCTACCCAATAATCCATTCTTGTTTTCTTATCATTCACACACAAAAACATCTTCACTAGGAGAAATCTGAGAGATTTTTATTCTAATGGCTCCATCCAAACTAGGGGCATTCCTATTGTCCTTTAGGGAGAAATGAATTCTTTTTTACTTGTACTATATCATTGTATTATGTTTTCTCATATATTAACATAATCGTCATTTTTCCTTGATAGAAAAAATACATTATGTTGTAAGAGTGGCATATGAGTCTTGTGGGTTAATATTATAATACACATAATGCATAGAATAGTGGTAGAAATATCATGATCTTCATTTTTTTCTATTAATTTCAAGGTCTACTTTAAAAACTTAGCAAATGTTAGTTAACCCTCAATTTCAATATATGATTTTTGGAATATACTTGAATTTGTTGTTAAAAAGAGTCAATTAGACTATGCATCATAGTCCTTAATACATCCAAAAATCTTTAAAATCTATGTAATTCTATCATAATAAAAAAATTAAATGGAAAAAATTAACAAAATTCCATCTAGATTCTCCTTGAACTGAGTGATTAATTACCAAAAAAAAGAAGGAAAATGCATAGATTTGTGGTCCTCCCCAAATTAGTTGAGAGGTGGATGAAAAATGTGGGATATGTGCGATATGCAAGAATGCCAGCCCACACTACAAAAAAACAAAAAAAAGTGACAAAATGGAGACCTAAGAGGACATATATACATTCAAAACTAAACCTTCTAAATATATATCTACCCTACCTAGATACCTCTACTTTATAGTGGTGGCTCTAGCAAGCATCTAAAAGAACCACCTAAATTTATCTGTGAATCCCTTAGAACAAGAGGGAGTAATAAAAGTCTAAAAAAAGAAAATTATCATTAGTAGTTTAGGAGATTATCATCCTCCCATAAGAAAACGTTGGGTTGGGAGATCCAAGGCTCTAGAGTCTAGACCTAAATGCTAAGATACTAATGACAAATTATAACCAGTGAAAGATACAAAAGGCAAATTATGATAGGTGAAAGAGAAAGGGGAACACTATAGTGATTTCAAATTATTGTTTTCAATAAGAAAGAAAGAATATTGAAATTGGAGGGAAATATCATTCTAGCTCACATACATGGACAACAGTGAGAAAGAACTATGATTTCATTCAACAAAACATATCTATGTTACAGGTTATCGAGAATGAAATAAAGTTATCGAAAGATAAAATTATGGGGAATACCCTCTTAAGAAATGTTTGGGCTAAACACACACATTGAGTAATTGAATACACAACAACTAAATCCAACCGTCAACGAACTTATAGTATGAGAAATCTCTCTTCGAGCCCATGGAAAAGATGAAAAACAATGGAAGAAAATACAAACCTCGTGTAGGCCAACTTAAGTTAGCTCGAGTTGTTAAGTGTTGAGAATTGCAAGTAGGAGGTCACAGGGTCAAGTCTTCTAGATGGTTATTTGTATGAAGATGTGAACCTCACTCAATTTTCCCACCAACATCAGTTGCAAAAACTACAACCAAATGGTTTGCCTTAGATACCATCCTCAAAATGACGAGAAGTGCTCAGAGGATTTCCCATGTTGTGCATTTCATCAGAAATCATGCAACATTGTCCTCTAATATTAATTTTGGGAGAATGTAAAAGATAAAAGAGAAATACTAAATGAAAGGATTAATATAGCGGAGAGACATTTTTGCAGAAATCTGCTACAGGTGCCAACCAACAAGCCCAAGTCATGAAGGCGCTAGAATAATTTTTCTATTATTATTATTATCATTTCAACTATTCATACATGTATACAATTGAAATATTATTATTTGTAAAACACAATATTGAATGAAAAATAAGATGAACCTTACATTTTATTCAATATAAAAACATATCATTTAATTTAAATTTAATATGAATTTGTTTATTAATTATTTTTATGCCCAAGGACTTTTATAATATTTTTTAATTTTAATTATAAATATATATAATTTTTTTAATTAATTATATAAAGTTATTTCAATGTATATAAATTGAACTTTATATATATTTTTATAACATTATGCTATTTCACTAATAAATAAATAATTTAATTTGTATATATAGAAAACCTTGTTCAACAATTTTATATACAAGTTTTAGTTACTTAATTTAAAAAATAACATAAATCTCTTCAAGTTATCTTCCGTTAAGTGGCCCCAAATTATTATATGTAGTTATAGAGTTCGATTTCAAAACTTTGGACATAAACAACGTGGATGAATATAGACTGTTTAAAACTTAGTTTTGAATATAAAAACGTTTAAACCTTAATTTCTTTCTGCCAACATAGCTGACTTTGCATAAGTAAATATAAAATTCGACTCTTCTAAACTTTACAATATTTTCCCTTGGATCATGCGAACTTAAGCTCTAGAACATGTGAAAATCGATGCGACTAATTGTCCTTGGTATGTGTATGCAACCTTGACAATCATATTTGAAACATGAATATATCTCATATGTATGTTTATATATATTATAAGACTCGTTGTTACATATGTTAGGCATGGTGTGGAGCAGTTGCGCACAACATGAGACGATGGACTTGTATATGTTACCCAATGCCTAATCCCACCAAGTGGAAGTTATACATATAGATCAACATTTTTGGACAAGAAGGAACCATGTGGTGGAATGCTCATGTCTTATGGATCCAAGCTACTATGAAAAGAGCTTATGTGATCTATCCTAAGAATGGAAGCTTATATCCCTTTTCTAAACCTCTTGTCGAAGTTCCTATTGTAATAGGTGATGATCTGCTCTAAAATTCAAAACACGTGTTTCTATATTTCCCAATGGATTGTAATGGTTAATATTGATTCAAAGCAATTATATTATTGACTAGGAGAATGGTGGAACAATAACCCCATCATTGTTGTTAGTTGAGGAGTTATAATCTCAAGTTTAGTCCATATTCATAGGTTATGTGATCAAATCCCAAAAGGGGAAAAGGATCCTAAGTATTCTATAAAGGAAAAGGGAGATATGCAAAGGCTCCATGCTCTTTATAGTTTTCCCCAAATCTTGTAGTTATCCAAACTACGATTTATGGACACCGCTTAGACCAATATATGGTGGAGTAACCTGGAATTGGTTAATCTATCTTCACAATACATGTTGTCCATCACAACGGTGAACAAGTGAGGTGAAGCTGCTCAATGCGTTAACAACCCGAGGGGTTGTATGCTTTCACGAGCCCTTGCCAAAAATAATCGGAAGGTAGCAATGAATCGAAGGGAATCTGAAGAAAAACAATCCTTGCAATGACATAAATATTGACATAACTTACCAAGGGCTCTGTGTGTCTAGAAAAGCAGAGCAAGGAAATTGAGCTTAACTTCCCATATTTGAACTATACCTGTAAATGATCAAATTTTTTGAATAAATCGACAAATATATAAAAATGTATAGGAATACCTAACCTTCTCCCATGAATAAAAAATTAACTTACAAGTAATAATGCGATGAATAGTTACCTTTAGAAATTAGGTAAAAGATTGACGTTATCTCCAAAATTTTCCAGCAAACCAAGCAATGTTATCTTTGGTAAACCAGATGAGAAAGACCCTCCTTGCTATGTAGAATATACATTGTAAAAGTATCAGGTGTATAACTCTAAGAGTTCAAAACCGTCACAACGTGCATAGGAGACAACAATTTGAAATTTTCCAAAACCAAATGGAAGGGGTCTAAGATACACCCAAATTTTTTTAGCTTCCAAGCTTGGAAACCAATGCTAATCTATTAGCTATGTATCTAGTGACAAATTTCACATACTTTGGGTGACAGGTCAAAGACATTCTATAAAAACCTATTCAAGGCACATAAACTTGCATGGCATCAGAGCTTAAGGAGATTCAAACTAAATCCATATGTTTCAGAGGGTTCAAATTAGCAATCTAGGGTTTCCTCCAGAAGATTGAGAGTTTGCTTTGCAGGTTATTCAGTGGTTCTTTGTCACTCAGTGCAAAATAGCAAATGGAGTAGTCTCATGTCACCTTTCTCAGTCCATTCAACTACTTTGAGTGGAAGGCCAATATGGTAATCCATATGAGATCTAGAGGTCTCTAAGGAGTTACTATGGGGATAGAAAATGAGCCAAACTCAGCTGTTGAGAAGTCCAAGTTTTTTAACAGAATGGATGAAGTGTTTGAGATGCTATGTCTCAGCATTTCTAGAGACCTCCAGTTTCATGTTGGCAGTATCATAACTCCAAATGAAGTGTGGCTCAATATCAACTCTTTGTTTGGGAAGACTGATGAACTAAGAGGACATCAACTTAAAAACGAGTTGATCACCTTGAACCCAACTCATTTTGATACGATACAAGACTTCTTAACCAAGTTCAAATCCCTGGTTCTTCCACTAAATTAATGTGGCATCGAAAAGAAGGAATATCAGCTAATTTGTCCATACTTTTGAAGCTAAGGCATGAATATTCAGTGTCTGTTTCGACATTTCACTCAGGCAAGTTGACAGTTCGAAACTGGAGAATGCCATCTTTGGCAGACTTCATGGAGTATTTGACTCAAGAACAAGACAAGTTGGTTCAAATGGGTACCATCAAATCCACCAAAGATCAAGCTCTTGAAGCAGGGGTTTCGAATCAAGCATAGGGAAAGAAAAATACAAAGGATTCGAAGTAGCAAGAGAAGAAGAAGGACAAAGAGAAGACCAAATCTTTTGATGGGGGTTCGAATCCTAGCAATGACAAAGGGAAGAAGCAAGAGAAGAACAAATGCACTTACTGTCATAAGGGTTGGCATCCAGAGAGTGTATGCATGAAGAAAACCAATGACATGATGGTTCAACTCCTTGAGAAGAACAACATTCCCCTTCCAGATGGAGCAAAAAAGAAAGATGGATGTTCAAATTCTGAAAACAAGGAGAGATGTTGTGCACTGGTTGCTGGATCTTCTGGATATTTCTCCTTCATCATAGATTTAGGTGCCTTAAGGCAAACTGCTTCTTCATAAGAATCCTTCTCGGCCCTACATCCATATAGTGGTCCATCCATCCTCATAGGTGATGACTCAGAGATCCCAGCCAAAGGGATTGGTAGGATCAATCTTGACAATGGGTACTTCAACATTGTGTTGTTTGTTCCTAATCTTGCAGCAAACCTACTCCATGTCTATAAAATTACTCACGCGAGTTTGTCCAAGAGAGTGACATTCACTCAAGAAGATGTGAAAATTTCAGAAATTTCAACATGCAAAATGGTTGCAGTGGGTATTGCAGATCATGAGTCAAGGATGTACATGTTTTCACACTTTCTTCCTTACTCCTATTAAAATGTGCTTATGTCACATGCCAATGAGATCATAAAGCTATGGAATGAGAGGTGTGGACACCTCAACTGTAGATATCTTCAAGCTTTGAGAAAATAAAATATGGTTGAAGGACTTCCAAGCATTGAATTTTCCAAAGGTACATGCAAGGGATGCATTGTTGGGAAGCATGTCGAGTGCAAGTATGACAAGGGGAATGCAATAAGGGCTTTCCAAGTGCTTGAATTGACACATTCAGATCTGATAGGACCTCTTACCACATGCTCCTATTGAAACTCGAGGTATGTCTTAACATTCATAGATGACTTATCAATATATTGTTGGGTATTTTTCCTCAAGCTGAAATCTCAAGTGTATGAGATCTTCAAAGATTTCAAAGTTCATGTTGAGAACTTCAGTTGGAATAAGATAAAGGTATTAAGGACTAATAATGGAAATGAATATTTCAATAGTAACCTACAATATCTATGTGAAGAGAATGACATTCAAATGCAACATTAAATGCCTTACACACCACAACAAAATGGTGTGGCAGAGTGCAAGAATAGAGCATTGAAGGAGATGGCCACATGCATGTTGGAGGCTAAGTATTTATCTCCTAAGCTGTGGTTTGAGGCCATAAATTGTGTTGCATGTGTTTATAACAGAGTTCCTCACAAATAATTGGAAGACAAAACTCCATTTGAGGATTGGAGAGGTCACAAGCGAGATGTGTCTCATCTTAGGGTTTTTGGCTCTCAGGCATGGGATATAATTCCTACAGAGAAAAGAAAATCCTTGAAAACCCAAAGCAAGGATTCCATAATGGTTGGATATGATGAAGATGTAAGGGGATACAAGCTCTTTTATCCCTCATCTCATAAAACATTCATTGAGAGGAGTGTACATTTCGAAGAAGAGCTTATGCAAGAGGTTGAATTAGTAGAGGGGGATTACTCACACCCTCCACTCAATGATGATGTAAGTGATGTTTCTCTTTCTGATTTTCTTGATTCTCATATGGAATATGAATATTATGAATTTCATTCAGATCATGACTCTCACATAAGGCCAAAATGGGATGATAAAACACCCCATTTCTATGGGACGAAGCCGCACAACAATCTTTCAAGGCATTGAAAAGAGCACTGCTATCAGCTCCTCTTTTACACTTGCCAGACTACATGAAGGACTTTATATTGTATCTGGCTACATCTGAGTCAGCAATGGGTGTAGTGCTAGTTCAGGAAGACGACGAACTCCAAGAGAATGTTATCTATTATCGCAGTCGCGCTCTGGCTGGTCCTGATCTGAGATACTCACATGTCGAGAAACTAGCTTTGGCGATAGTTTATGCCATCCAGAGGTTGAGACACTACATTTTGATAAGGACAACCACTGTGGTTGCGGACATAAATCCATTTCAATATGTTTTATCCTGATGATTAATCGGGGGAAAATTTAATAAGTGGATTGTCATTCTCCAAGAGTTTGACCTTGATTTTCAGTCCACCAAATCTAAGAAGTCCCTAGTGTTCGTGGGACTAATTTCAGAGTTCCCGACCGAAGAAAGCGTAGTGATAGAAGATGAACCATTTTTGGATGAGTACATTTTATTGATTTCAACCTCTGATCCTTGGTATTGGGATATCCTAGTATATCTTTAGGATTTGAAGTGTCCCACGACCTTCTCAAGGGAAGATCGACGCAAGCTAAGAGTAAATGCAAAGAACTACCTCATAATCGGTGATACTTTATATAGACGAGGGGTAGATTCCATCTTACGTTGATGCCTCACTCATGAGGAGGCTAAACTTGTCCTAAATGATTCTCACAATAGAGCATGTGTGGTTCATTTATCTGGGTTAGCAATGACCCAGAAGATATTGTGTGCCAGTTATTTCTCAGCCACCATCTTCAAAGATTGTATGGAAACAGTGAAACATTTTCATCTATGCCAGCTTTACACCAGAAAGATGCGGTCACACCCTGCTCCTCTTTTCCCCATCATCACAGTAGGACCCTTCACCAAGTGGTGGTTGATTTCATGACCTGCAACCCAATTTTTGTTGGGGGAACAAGTATATCATTTTCGTTCTTGACTTCTTCACGAAGTGGGTAGAGGCAATGCCTACCTTTAAAGTCGATGGTGAGACGACGGCGTATTTCGTTTTCAATCAGATAATTGCTAGGTTCGATATTTTGAAGCATATTGTCACTGATCATAGCAGTCACTTCCAAAATAGGATGATGACAAAATTGACCACTATACTAGGTTTCAGGCAAGACCACTCGTCTTCCTTTTACTCGCAAGCGAATGGACAAGTAGAAGCAGTCAATAAAACTGTGAAAACCATTCTCAAGCGAACTATTAATGCTAGTAGGTCAAATTGGCACATCATGTTGTATTCAACACTTTGGGCATACTGAACCAATGTTAAGAATACCACATGTTTTTCACCTTTCCAGCTCGTTCATGGGTTGGAATAAGTCACGCCGGTTGAATGCGAGATACCATCCTTGAAAATTGCTATTCACGTACTTCCAGACACTACAGATATTGAAGAACGTTTGCTACATTTAGAGCATCTAGATGAGTAGCACAAAGATGCGCTCACTGCAAATGAAGCACACAAAAACCTGGCAAAAAACCAATATGACAAAGCCGTAAAACCTAGGGTTTTCTCTGAGGGAGGTCTTGTCTTAGTCTGGGACCGGGATAAGGAACACCTGGGTGCAGGAAAATTTATATCTATGTGGTTAGGTTCGTACATTGTATCAAAATTTCTGAAGAAGGGAGCATACAAGTTAATCAATTATGATGGTAATAAGCTGTCGGGGCCCCAAAATGAGATGTACCTGAAAAAGTATTACGCCTAGGCATTATGCTTTTTCTTGTATGATATTTGTATAATTTTGTAAATGGTCGTTATTGGTTAGTGTTTCTTATGTAGTATGGTGTTGTTTCAGATGTCTTTGGAGTGGTTCGTAGGGTTCACTGATGGTGCCAGCCGTCACACTTGCAATTTGGCTTCAACTGCTTGGGTCATTTATTCACCCACATGACAACTGGTTTCCTCTAGAGGCACTTGCTTGGGTCTCGCAACTAACAATGTAGCTGAGTACAATGTCGTCATTGAGATTCTTTGGGATGCTATTTCGCATGGTATCACCTGCCTGGAAGTTAGACTCGACTCCTAGTTAGTGGTATCTCAGCTCAATGGGGTCTACCAGGTGAGAAACCATACTCTTTTACGTTAGTTTTTATGGATTAGGTTACTTGAAAGAAATTTGAACATATTATATAAAATCACATTTCAAAGAAATCAAAATACTATTACCGATGCATTTTCCAATTACATTCTAGACTAGCCTTTGTCACACACTTTGTAAAATTCATACATAGATACATAGAGACACATGTAAATAATCGATATATATATAT
>LPNX010202346.1:1233123-1286938 GCA_001517045.1 Pseudotsuga menziesii
CCATAATAGTTTCTACACAGAAAGTGGGACCTGCATCAGAGTATATCATAAAATTCAGGACAAACTTATGCTACTCCACTAGGAAACTAAATATGCCAATGATTAAGTAAACAAACCTGTCGCTTGGGAAGCCCGAGATAGTTTAGCTGTACTCTTGATCCATCTCTGTCACTTGGATGATGATATTTTCATACTGCACCATATTTACACGTTCCTGTCTTGATAAAATGCTGAAAATACAGCCAAGAAAATGAACTTCAAATGTATAAAGGTGTGTCTAAGATGGAGCAGGCACTCAACATACATCAGAGAAGTACAGTTACCAGTAGACCTGTGTAATTAACTGGTAATAACAGCTTACACCTTTAGACAGGAGAGGACTCTACTGCATCTAAATAACTGTTTAAACTTGTCATCACAATTAGCACTGGGGATTTTTAGGGCATATGTTTACAGCTAAAAGAAAGTAAAACTGTGAAATTTGATTTTGATCAAGGGTAACTATCATAGAAAGATGATTGCAAAAACACTCACACTTGCATACAGCTTGTGCTTATCTTAAAATAAAAAAGGTGTCATAAGACAATAATATAAATAGTATTTCAGGTCTTCCGCGCCCAAAACACAGATAAAATTGGCTATTTTTCCTGCAATAGCAATCCAAAGTCCATTAAAACCAATAGAATTCTATAGAATCCTGCCTTTAAATCTCCCTTAAATGATGCAATGCAGGATCCTGTTAACAAGGGCGTCCATTGCCCCTTTGTTTCAAACAACATGGCACCTTTCCCTTCACTATTTTATCTTCCCCTATCCAACCCATTTTGACCCTTCCCCCAAATGATGATTCCCACTGGAAGGAATATGTATAACTCAGTATAAAGCCGGAGCTGCAAGCTCAGCTTTCAAACACGACTAGGCCCCTAAGCCCAGACACAAATAGAAAACGCCTGCTCTCTAAGAACAGGATCTCTCTATGTATGATCTGGTAATGCGGCTCAGCTCTTAACATATTCGTGGGACTGACTAAGGATATTGAGTGATCGGGGCACATGGTATCGATGAAGAAACGACGAATCCCAACTACGGATACATATTCTCTGAAACGAATGAAGATCGCATACATACAAAATGAAGAGAAGAAGAACAGAAGCCAGTGAAAAATGAATGGTTCCCGCGCGCCCTATTTGGTTTTTTTTGACTAACGCGCCGTCGGTTAAGCGACGGTTCCGCGCCCTATATTTCTTTAGTTGTTTGAATGGCCTTTTTTTGACCAACAAGCCGTCGATTAAGCGACGGTTATGAAAATATCCGTCGCTTAACCGACGTGTGTGGCCACATTTACAAAAAAAAATATATCTTTGTGATTTTTGGTAGGTTTAAAAGAAAAAATTCACGCGCCGTCGGAAGTAACCGTCGGATTTTGGATCGAAATGTAGTAGTGAAGCCCTGGTCAGACTCCTTAAAATTGACTAGATAGCTGAGTTGCTTGTTCTTTCAGACTCATTAAAGGATTGAAGGATCATTCATAGTGGTATAAGTTTAACCCTTTTCCAGATCCTATGGATTATTTACGAAAAATGAATACTCTATATTCTTCAGAATTTAGAAGAGTATATTCAGGTATAGAGTTATCTCTTTTCCGGGCCTAGAGAGCTAAAATTATGGAAAAGAAACCTGTTCGATCTTACTTTTCTCTTTTTCATGCTCTAGATCTAAATATGAAAAATATTTGGAACATTATTTATGTCATTGTCATGCTCATTAAACCTCGGTAAAAAGCATTGAGTTTACTGTTGTTAGTACCATTCTCATAAATAAATGTAACTTTTCGAGTGATCTTGCATTCCTTTACACTTGTTAAACTAAGGCTACATGCTTGCTTTTGAAGGAGTGTCAGTTGGGTGATAGTTTACCCCTTTTTCGGACTTTACCGACTAAGTACAAAAAATGTATACCTTAGTTCTTCGGAGGATAAAAGAGTTCTCCTTTGGATTGTTTTACACTTTTTCGGACTCGAGAGAATAAATTTACAAAAAATCACCCCACTAGAGTCTTCTTTGGATTTTCCAGACTGTGAAAACTATGAAAACACCAACGGGCATTTACTAATTCGGGCTCGTAAAATCCACGGATCCATGACATATTAACAAAAAATTTCTCTCTTTTCTTCAAGCTTGTCAAAAATGGAGAGAGACTTGAGTTGACTTTCTTGGACTCATTAAAACTTAACAAAAAAGGAAATTAAGAAATTCACTCTTTAGGTTATAAGTTTGTTGGCAGTATGTCATCCTTGAACAAAGTACTAGTTTGATCCTCTCGCTACTCATGTCTTAGTTTTTCACTTCTCATTTTCAACTATCGCTTTGAGTCATTACTCCTCCACTTGTCTTGAATACATGGGGAATCTGTTCATGCCTTCTACATGATAGATAAATCTAGTTGTACCATTTGAAAGTATAAAGTTGCCTTGGGTCATCTCTATTTTGTGCTCACTTTTCAAGGATCTTTACTCCCATATCTGTCCATATTAATCCCTATCATTTTCATCTCTGAGATCATCGTATGTACACCTTCCCTTTTCCAGTCTACTAGTTACTCATGTGACCTCGTTGAAGGATTCAATGCCCACTCAATGCCTTACTCTTTGCATAACGCCTTCGATAAGTACCTCCTACAGAAGAAGACCTTGAGTTTAAAAAGATAGTACCTTAAGATACACTACCCATATTGGTGGACTCCTAAGCATCGGTGGTCAGTACAACTCTCTAATTGACACTCCGATGGTGTTCTTCCATGTTCGACTTCAACTCATATATTCACATGGTAGGATTCGTACTAGTTTCTATGGATTTGGACGAAGACCTTGGGTTACAACCTATATAACCTAAGTTGCAAAAGATGGTGCTATGCTCTGTGACACTATTTCCGTCCATTGAATATTCATCATTGTACTATTGTGGCTTTGATCCACCATTGCAAAACATATGTACCCATGTTTCCCGTACTATATGATGTACATGAATCTTGTAAAGGAGCCAGTGTTCCACATTATTGAATATGGCATCCTTAGTAATGACTTTGTAAATGACTTTGATTGTCTATTTTAGGTACTTCTCTGCGACCTTGATACTGAGTCTCTCCATGATAAAATATTTGTAATCTATTTCGACCATCGCTTCCCTCTGACCTCACACATTAGGGGGCATCTGTTATACTATGAAATGACACTTCTCCATCCGAGTACTAACACCAAATGTCTCGATATACAAAAGGACAATATGGTTTGAAGTATCCTAAACACTATAGATGAAGTGGAACCTTAATACATACTCCTTTCTTCAGCTTAGACCATTTTTTATAACGGAGTTTATCTTGCACTCACGACTCTTCTTGTAACATGTCGCGTGTCACTCGCGGGTATGCCCATTTGCAACCCATGAATCAACTATGAAATATTGTAATCGCGAGTTACCTTTATAGAAGTTGTGACTCACTTGCGAGTTACCTTTATATGCACCCGCGAGTCCCTTAAGACAAAATTAAAAAATAAAACATGATTAGTATAGGGAGGTTGGGTTCGAAATCATAACTCCCCTAGATCTCCTAACTATCCTAAGCCTATTTGTTCTTATATGCAAATTATAATCTTTTCATCTTTCTTTATATAACAATCAGGATTTATGTGGAGGAACATCAATCTCTTTTGCAGGTACATAAGATATGGAGCTTGAGGAATATTTGAGGAAAGGGGCTAAAGCTTGGATCAACCGTCAGTAATAAAGTGCATATCCCGTTCAACCCATTTCTCTTATATATGTTTATGTAGTCTTTATATTTTTGCAAGCCAAAACCTAGTATGTTGGTGACCCTAGGACCCCAAGTCATAAGGTAGATATCCCTCACAACAATTATGCAATTTCATAATTTCACATATCCTTACTCTCTTTGGGATGAAGAAGAATTTTGGGGTTGGGAAGATGTTGGAGGACCCTAGTTAACAAATTCAACTAGGTTCTCTCAACTGACCACTCACTTGGTAGACCCAATCGATTGAGCCAGTTAAGCCAAATTTCAAGTAGTTACACAATTGTAACTATCTAACTGAGTGTACATCTAATATATATAGGTTGGAGATCCAAGAAGAGAGAGGGTATTGTCTTCCATTGTATAGTATGTTTTTGTGATTTAATATAAGAGACTTGTTGCTGGCATGACCATCACTTTCTTCCTTTATCTCTTTATGTGTATGTGCTCGTATGCATGATTATATGTTGTTGTACACAACTAGTAACCACATGTAATTCCACATATTAGAACAAAATGACTTGAACTATTTTGTAAATGACTATTTGTGAGTTAAAATTGTTTTGTTAAAGCCTATTTATGAGTTGAGTTGTTTTCTCTACTAGGTTGTTTTGTTAGGGACTATATATTCTTTGAGTTGTTTTCTATACTAGGTTGTTTTGTTTACTTAACATTTATAGATTTGTTGGGCCTAGGGAAAGGAAAGTAGATTTCACTTAGAATTCTTCCCAAGTATGGAGAAGAGCTAAATAAGAAGAGAAAGGAGCTGGGACGAAAGCAGTGACAGGAAGGCAGAAGAAGGAAGATGCGTCATAGAAGAGGAAGCCATGACAAAAGGAAGGAATGCGACATGGGAAGGTGCGATAGAATAACCGTACCAGAAGGCATGCAAGTGGCACAACGATTGGAAAATGACAATAAGACATAAGCAATGAGAGGAGAAAGGAGCTGCGACAAAAGCAACGACAGGAAGGAAGAAGAAGGAATATGCACGACAGAAGAGGAAGCCATGACAAAAGGAAGGAATACAACAAGAGAAGGTGCGACGGAATAACAGTACCAAAAAGCATGCAAGTGGCATAACGGCTAGAAAATGATAGTAATGCATAACGGTTAGAAAGTGACAGGCCATAAATATCGTGGGTACGAGAGTCGACTAGAGCCGACAGAAACCACACATATGAAGGTATCTTTGTAATTCA
The DNA here is from genome assembly GCA_001517045.1 of Pseudotsuga menziesii. NCBI lineage: Eukaryota > Viridiplantae > Streptophyta > Pinopsida > Pinales > Pinaceae > Pseudotsuga > Pseudotsuga menziesii. The sequence goes on from LPNX010202346.1 coordinate 1,238,133, forward strand.
CATCGTTAGTTCCTATTGTTAGGTGTTACTAGATTAGGAAAGACAACATGTTGGCTAAGTATATGAAGTTGGTTGAGAAAGCGACATGTAAAGAGTCTGTAAAAGAGTCTATAAAAGAAGGAACCCAAGCTGTATATGGGTTAGCTTCTCGGCTGTTAGCTATGTGCTGTTAGACTGTTAGTTGCTCTGTATTTTCTTGTCTGTTATTGTTTGCTGAGTGAATATGAGTTGAATAATCTGTAGCTGAGTGCACATAAGTGTAGGAGAAGTTGAGTTGATCCAGGATGTGTGCAGATCGTTACTAGAGTTGAGTAGAGAGAGAGCAGAAGAGAAGATCAAAGAGAATGAGAGGAAGGAAGAGTATGTAAAGATATAGAATAGAGTCTGCATCTTAGTGCATAGATGAAAGGTGCATTAGTATTTCTTAGGCTAGATGAAGAGCACCTTAGTGGTTTTTTCCTGGATGGGTTTCCACGTTAGATTTTGTGTATATGTGTGAATGATGAATTTGTGTGAGTTACCTATATAAATGTTGCATTGAATGAATGCTTATAGATTTGCTTATGAATGAATATATGTATATAAATAGCACTGTATCAATTGAATATGATTATGCCGCACAAAGGTTGTTATGTTAAGTTGTATAAGAGAAGTTGGGTCGCGGTCTATCTGTTCACAGTAGGCATAAATAATCCACCCATAGGATTATTTGATCACCTTAGTAAATGACCGAAGTACCAGAAATCCCCCACCGAACTATGGAAACTTGGTTCTGGAAGTTACCCATAGAAAGATATATTGGGTGAGACTGCATCTGCGTCGCAAGTGTTTATGACTGAGCTTTGCTCTGTCGGGCCGATATCTTGGGATTTTTGGTGCTAAGCAAAAGGGACTGGACCTAGTCAGGGTCCTCATAGGAGGGAGAAAAGACAACAATATCTAAATGGATAAATAAATTCATTAAGAGTATTTCAACCATCACCCGATACAATGAAAACAAATATCTACTTGAAATGTATATGTTTGTGTTGTATTTTAAATTATAAATCATTCTGGTTAACTACAAACCTATTTCAACAAATATTATTAAAGTGAGTGAAAACTAAACATGTTCTAAATTAATATTTCAATTTGAGTATTGTTTAAAAGGCTTCTCATTTTGACATATATTTCAAAAAACATTATGAATATATTTTGCAAATCATTGTTTTTACAATATCAACTCTATGTCACACATAGACAACGAAAGGAACGAGAAAAACCTTGATTACATCGAAAATGTTTCCACTAAAGCTCTGTTTATCCATCTATTTTTGTATTGTACATATTGTTTTATGGCCAATATCAATTCGTATTTTCTCCCTTGCATTTAATATAAAATTAACATTTTTTTAAATGACTCTTTCTATTATAATTAGCAAACCTCAAAGTAATTTCACAACATTTCACATGTTTATATATTACTTTAAATGCATGCTATATATTTATGTCAATAACCATAGATTTACCATTACATGAATGAGTGGCTTATGTAGTATCAGTGTACATTCTTAGTTCGTAGAAGTATATGTAACTTTTTTTAATTAAATAGCCATGTCATACATGAAAATAATTTAATAGTGTTTTTTTTCTTCATTTTTTCTAGATTTTGATAAACAAAGATGGATATGGAATACCTTTCAATGATATATGATTATTAACAAATGCTAGTATAACAAGAATATATATGAGATATGAAAACCAAATTACTATCACCTTTCACCTTTCCTCTTTATCACATGTTGCCAATAATTGTGTTTCTTTTTAAATTAAAAGCATTTCTATAACACATTATTAATATCCATGAAGGAGACAGAATTAGGCTAATAAGATAAGATTGACTATGTCAAAATAAACATCTTCTTCTACGCTTGGATCTTGAATGGTGATGGTGATGCCATAGATCTACTTGTATATTATTATGAATCAGACTATCTTTCTATAGTCATCAAAGTTACTTTGTAATCTTTCACTGTATATACGATTTACTAGCATAAATTGATAAATAATTGTTTAAATCCTTCGATAGTTAGATTTACAAGAGAAGGATGGCTATGCTAAAATGGAATTGTTTGTGTCATAGATCATCTTGCATATATGAATAACTTGAACTATATTTATATACTCATCAATTTTACTTTGAAATCGTTCATTGTACACATGATGTTTACTTGCATGTCCATAAATAAATGTTTAAAACTTCCACATTCATAAAGTTCATGTTCCATTTTCTTAGAAGGACAAGTGGAACCATGATTGATATGTTTTTTTACATTGCAAGTATAGCTTCAATATAGGTAAAATAAGATAGTTTCATGTCCTTATGTTTCTTGCACAACTTTAGTTTTTTCAAATGTTGAAGGTCACACAATGCACACTATTATGAGTTTATATTTTCTTTTTAATCGACATGTTATTTGTTGGAATATGTGATCACAACCGAATGTACTAAGCCATATTCCTCCATTTTTATTCTATCTCCCAATCATAATTAAGGGGGAGCGTTGGAATATATAATGATGGCAGAATGTATTAATTTGGAAGGTAATAATGTCCACTCTTATGTTAAAGTGTTATACCACATGTATTATGTAATGATTTACTCTTGTTACCTTTTATTATATAAAGAGGTGAAAATACATTTATCCCACATGTAATATAGGGATGTAATTCCTCCTTGCCTCGTGGTATATAATAGAGTCAAGAGAGTCTTATCAAGACACGTGAAAAACGAGGAGAGACATCTAACGATCATCTTGTAGACACCCATTGTGTGTTATTGTAAAGATGTGGTGTGATTGGTGGGAAATATCTATTGTAAGATTGGATATTATTGATGAATAATATGAAGACAACTTTCTCGTGGACGTTTCCCTATTTGGGGTTCTACCACGTATATTTGGTGTTCTCTTTTTCTAGTTTCTCCTTGTTCTTGTTATTTGTTTATTTGTTGTTGTATGGATATGAGGCTATGCTAGTTATGCTTTTCATGTGATGTATTTCTATATGTTATTCTCGTATTCTAACACTATCCATACTTGTATGACACTTTTATTTAAAAGAAGAATTGTCATACTTGCATGGCACTTTATGTTTGTTGCTTTTATCCACATCTTTGCACCTTCTGGGACAATTGCTAGTATCGTATTATTATGTCAAAATGCACTCTCTGTAGTCCATTATAAAAGAAATGTGTAATTCCTTATGCGCCCAACATGGAATTGACATGTGGCATTTGAAAAAATATTAATAATAAAAAAATGTTTCAAGGTTGGCCTTAATAAGATATTTCAACATCATATATNTAAACAATATATAGTTCAATGTCTACCTTTACTAAAATATTTCAATATCATATATATATATATATATATATATATATATAATTATAATTATAATTGAAAGAATCATTTTTGTTATGATTCAAACATATATATGATGTGTTATGAGAGAGGTGCAATTATCTTTGTATTTAACATAGAGTTGACCGGTGGCATTTAGAAAATATTAATAACAAAAAAATCAATATCTACACTTAACCAAATATTTCAATATGCACATTAAGTAAAATATTTTAATACAAGTTTATATAAAATACCAATATATGAATAACGATGCAATATAAAATTATTTGGTACATTAATTTTAACTATACACTGGAGAAAAAAATGGATTCGTTGTTTTTTAGTTATATTGTGCATTGATTTGAGTGATAACACACTTCAAAACAAACAAGTTGCATAGAGCGTGTTGAAGGTGAAGGTGAGTAAACATCATTACATATTGATATTAAACAGCATGAACACCAAAAACTTGAGATAATAAAATGAGTGTGAATATAATAAAAATAAAATACAGGAAAAAATGCTCACAAATATAAAAATAAAATGTGAATAGAATGAATATCAATAGAATGGGCATTTACTGATAGAGGCAAATTTATGATGAACACTTATTAACAAAGGAAATTATATAATGAGATATATTATCAAACTTAGTTGCATCTAACTGTAATTATTAGCATAGATCCATCTTAATTCCAGAAATATCACGTGTTGAGAGGAAACAAATTCATTGAGGTGCAAACCTTTCTTCAAATTTTCACTTTAAAGGTTTTCACTTCGATAGATTTGATCCCTCTTGATACATGATAAATCCATAGCTTTTTTTACAAAAATGGTTATATTATATTAAGAAGATGGTATAACCACAAAACCAGACCAAAACACAAAATGCCCTTAAGAAAGTGACAAAAGGAGTTCAACTTCTTAGTTCACACCCTTATGGTAGTGACAATATGAGTTCAGCTTCTTAGTTTACGCCCTTATGGAAGCGGCAAAGCGAGATTTACATATATTGTGATACGTCCTAGAATAATCAGTCGTTAAGAACAACTTTCAACATTTACAGTATAATAGAGAAAAAACTAACAAGTAGTCTAATACCAGCAGTCAACTTATCCCAATTCCAAACAGTCGAACTATCTATTAACATGAAAACCAAGCAAAACAGTGCAAACATCATAGAAAAGATGCAGACCCATCCCCAAAAATTATTTGATATTCGCATCTAGACTGGATGAGGAACCTGGCATGGGATGAGCTTCTGTCTTGGCAAGATTCAAGGCGAGCTTGTCCACTTTTATTTCCAGTTCAGCAATCAAACCAATTACAACATTCACGGATTTCCTCACCTCTCGCTTGATTTTATTTTGCAGATGCACAAGATCTTTGTCCACATTTTCAAGATGTCTACCTCCTTCGGTATCAATCGCCTCTACTTGAGCTTGCAACACCATAACATATTTCTTAAGCTCTCTAATATCCGCTTCAATGAAACCAGGAGGGAAGGACGAGCCAGAGGACTTAGCTGAGGTTTCCATGATGAATATCAAGGCCTGCTTCCCTTCTACGATTCTGTAGATTAGCTTCAACACTTTCGGGAGATTGGAGCTGCAACAAATCAAAAAATTCTCATGCCTCTTGCCTTAATCCTCCACATCTTAAAGTCCTTGAAGTTCAGGGTCATGATGAATACAACAATTAAAACCTGCATGCGATCCATTATACCTTTCATCACCTTACTCCATTCACACAACGCCGAAGCGACATGCAGAGAAACTCACACAAGGTGAGGGAACTCCTCCATATCGCATTTAACACTTCCCTCGTAATCTAGCATGCGACCACGTGCCGACCTTGATCCACCTTCCCTGTCAGTAGAAGCACGCACATCGAGAGCCCAAAGAGGGAGGAGACTTAGAGCTCCGGCCCATGGGAACTTAAGCCCCACAACCCTACCCCTGGTTCGATGGGGGAGCACAAAAGAGATAATCCCATTAATTAACAAGGACCCGAGGCCTAGGGTGGATCCTAGATTCGTATCAAGCTTTGCTTCTTTATTATGCAACCTCAAGACATGGAAGAAGTCAATTTTCAAGAAAGAAAGAGCTAGATTCTTAATTTTTTTTAATCAGGTGCCTGAGATGCAATTGATTAGGAAGAGAGTTCTCAGCCATGTCTTGAATAATTATTCTTAAGTCTCCCAGAACTGTGAGATCAGTGATTCCTTGATTCTTGCAATCCAGAGTCCCTGCCAGAGAGCAAGGGCCTCTGCAATATTGTTAGTTTCCAAACCAAGTCCCTAGGAGAATTTGGTTTCCATTTGTCCATCCAGGGTGAAGAGAACCCCCCCCCGCTTTGCTGCCCCAGCATGATAAATCCATAGTTAAGATGGATCTACACTTTTATTATATCAATATGATATAAGACTTGAACCTTATCTCCTCCAATTTATCTTTTACAATGTTTAAATATATTTTCTTTAAAAAAAGAAAAATATCTCTTTCCTATTAGAATATGAGAATACAATGAAACAATTGCATCCCAATTGCATAAAGGAAAATAATTTTAATCCCAATATTTAATAACAAGGATACATGTTTTATAATTTTAGTTTTTTTCGAAGTTGTCATCATTGTTGACCATAACATCTTTGTTACCACTGTAAGTTTAGATTGTGTTTTCATTTATAGGAATGGATATATATTTTGTATATATAAAAGAAGCATCATAAAATAAAAAACAATGTTGAGTACATAGAGTTCATAGCATGGCGAAAAATGTCTTATAGATCTAAACTAGAAGACTACAGTCCAACCCAAATTGCCTATTACATGGAAGATCTAGTTCAATCCTAGAAAATCTATAACTAAATTGCTTGACAAATTATCCAAAAGAAAAATGAAAGTATCATATGAAAATATATTCTTGTACAAAAACATGTCCATTATGGGCTCCCTCCATGGATACATCATTCATTCTAGGTCAAGGGTATTCGAGTGTCCTTTGATGCCCCTCTAGGGCTATTCCCAATTATTGTACATTAGCATAATAACCTCATTAATATCTTACCCTTTACGAAACCAATAGAAATAGGAGTGGGTCTTGCAAGTGATTGAGATCTCCTTGCAAACATAGATTGATGTTATAATGCATCTCAAGATCACTAGAAGTTTGTTTTGATTTTAACTTATGTTATCCAAGTTGGGCTTTCAATTATTCATATTTAGACACATATCTCTACATACACATGATTAAATATTAAAAATCCTAATGGATACCTTCCAATTAACTAGCTAAGTTCCTCAAAATTTTCTTAATCTCATAAATCCCATCCCTATTATTACCTCCAAACCCAAGGCAAATCACCATATCAATGTTTGTACACTGCAACGAAACCAAATTGATGCAACCAATGATAATTAGGAGATTAAACCAAATGAGGATTCTAATGATAAACATTTCTCATAGATTATGCTATAAAATTTGTGCCAAAATGAAAGACAGAGGATAAATTATCAGGTCTCTTACCCTTCTCATAGATGGCGATGAAGTCAATTTCTTCAACAAGATGGTCTCCATGGATATTTGCTAAATTTCCATTCATCATTGAGAAAATATGTACAATCACAGTGCTCACGCTAGCTAATCTATTGATGAACAAACAACATAAGGGAACAAGATGTCTTACTCTATCCCTACAAAGACCAACTGAGACTATCCCGAATAGGGTTATCCCACCCTCAGTCGTATTCTCCTAAAATTGGTTTAATTTCCCCGTAAAACCAAAGTATCTTCAAGTATGAGAGATTACTGAGGGCACATAGAAGAGTTATAACTCTTCCCTTGATCTTTTCCCTCATGCACTTGTCCACCACCATTAATTTCCCACCATGCAAATGTATTAAGCGACACAATTTCCCGTTGTTATGAAAAATAATTTGAGGTTGATACCATATATGACATGATGCTGATGTAGTCAAAACATCTTGAGGGTTCCCAATTTTTAACCAAGACCCCTTTATCCAAATATGTTGCTTGGTTTGCCATAACCTCTGCATTACTATTGTTTGGCCTTCGAACATGTCAGAAAAAAATTGAATCGAAGATAGTGAGGAGGCCATAGATTCTTTGTATCATGTGAAATAGCATTGATCCACTATTGTCTCTTCACATAATACCAAGGCCAATGGTTAGGGAGTAGTCTTTGAAAATCATCACTAACTTAATATGCTAAAAACAAAGAAGAGAGATCTCAAGATAAAGAGCATGAATTCTACTTGGTTATTGCTTGTTCTCCTTGATACACAAGTGTTGCTCAATTCTAGATTTCTATTGGGGCCATAGAGGTTCACTCTCCACTAATGAGACCTCGAGTTTTCCTTTGGAAGCTCCATAAAGAAATAACACATTCACATGGTAGGATTTGTACTAGTTTCTATGGATTTGGATGAAGAGCTTGGGTTAGAACCTATATAACCTAATTTGTGCAAGATTTTGCTTTGCTCTGTGACACTATTTCTAGCTAGTGAAGACCCATAATTGTACCATTGTGGATTTGATCCACCATTGTAAAACATACATGGCCATGTTGCCCGTACTATATGATGTAAATGAATCTTGTAAAGGAGCTAGTGTTCCACATTATTGAACATGTCATCCTTAGTAATGATTTTGTAGATGACTTTGATTTTTTGATATAAGTACATCTCTGCGACCTTGATATCGAGTCTCTCCATGATAAAATATTTGTAATGTATTACGGCCATCGCTTCCCTCTGACCTCACACATTAGGGGGCATCTGTTATACTATGAAACGACACTTCTTCACCCAAGTACTGACACCAAATGTGTCGGTACACAAAAGGACAATATGGATTGAAGTAGCATAAACACTATAGATGAAGTGGAGCCTTAATACATACTCCTTTCTTTAGCTTAGACCTTTTTTTATAAAGATGTTTGTCTTGCACTCGCGACTCTTCTCATAACATGTCGCATGTCACTCGCAAGTATTCCCATATGCAACCAGCGACTCAACAATGAAATATTGTAATCGGGAGTGACCTTTATAGAAGTCGCGACTCACTCATGAGTTACCTTTATATGCACTCACGAGTCCCTTAAGACAAAATTAAAAAATAAAAAATGATTAGTATAGGGGCAGTCGGGTTCGAAATCATAACTCCCCTAACTATCCTAAGCCTCGCAACCTCTCCTCATCAATGAGTATAAATAGAGGGGAGGGGTAGAGGATAAGGGGAGAAAGTTGAAGAGAAAGTTTATGCTAGAGGAATCCATTGGAAAGAGGAGCAAGAGAACTTAGTTTCTTGTTCAACAGAGAATCTTGTCTCAGACAGGGTTGTAATGTTCCCCGCAACTTCTGAATAAAGAGTGAATTTCTTCCATACTTTCTTCACACATGTTCTTATTGTTGTGAATTATGGAATGTATTGCTATTTTTTCTTATATGCAATTATAATCTTTTCATCTTTCTTTATATAACAATTAGGATTTCTGTGGAGGAACATCAATCTCTTTTGCAGGTATAGAAGATATGGAGCTTGAGGAGTATTTGAGGAAGGAGGCTAAAGCTTGGATCAACTGTCAGTACTAAAGTTGATATCCCATTCCACCCATTTCTCTCATATATGTTTCTATAATATTTATATGTCTGCAAACCAAAACCTAGTATGTTGGTCACCTTAGGACCCCAAGTCATAAGGTAGATATCCCTCACAACAATTATGCAATTTCATAATTTCACATATCCTTACTCTCTTTGGGATGAAGAAGAATAACTCAACTAGGTCGTCTCAATTGGCCACTCACTTGGTAGACCCAATCCAATCGATTCGGTTAAGCCAAATATTGAGTAGTTACATAATTGTAACTATCTAAATGAGTGTACATCTAATATATATAGGTTGAAGAGCCAAGAAGAGAGAGGGTATTTCCTTCCATTGTATAGTATGTTTTTTCAATGTAATATAAGAGACTTGTTGCTGGCATGACCATCACTTTCTTCTTTATCTATTTATGTGTATTTTCTCTTATGCATGATTATATGTTGTTGTACACAACTAGTAACCACATGTAATTCCACAGATTAGAACAACATGACTCTAACTATTTTGTAAATGACTGTTTGTGAGTTAAAATTGTTTTGTTAAAGACTATTTATGAGTTGAGTTTTTTTCTCTACTAGGTTGTTTATTTATGGACTGTATATTCTTTGAGTTGTTTTCTATACTAGGTTGTTTTGTTTACTTAACATTTATAGATCTGTTGGGCCTAGGGAAAGGAAAGCATATTTCACTTAGAATTCTTCTGAAGTATGGAGAAGAGCTAAATAAGAAGAGAAAGGGGCTACGATAGGAAATAAGAGGAGAAAGGAGCTGCGACGGAAGTAGTGACAGGAAGGAAGAAGAAGGAAGATGTGTCACAGAAGAGGAAGCCATGACAAAAGGAAGGAATGCGACAGGGGAAGGTGCGACAGAATAACCGTACCAGAAGGCATGCAAATGGCATAACGATTGGAAAATGACAGTAAGGCATAACAGTCAGAAAGTGATAGGCCATAAAGATCATGGGTATGAGTTCGGGTAGAGTCAACGGAAACCACATGTATGAAGCTATCTTTGTAATTCACGTCGTTAGTGCTTACTGTTAGGTGTTACTAGATTAGGAAAGACAACCTGTTGGCTAAGTATAGGAAGTTGGCTAAGAAAGCGACAGGTAAAGAGTCTGTAACAAGTCTGTAAAAGAGTCTATAAAAGAAATAACCCAAGTTGTATGCAGGTTAGCTTCTTGGTTGTTAGCTATGTGCTATTAGACTGTTAGTTGCTCTGTATTTTGTTGTCTGTTAGTGTTTGAGGAGTGAATATGAGTTGAAGAATCTGTAGTTGAGTGCACAGAAGTGTAGGAGAAGTTGAGTCAATCCAGGCTGTGTGCAGATCATTAGTAGAGTTGAGTAGAGATAGAGCATAAGAGAAGATCAAAGAGCACGAGAGGAATGAAGAGTTTGTAAAGATAGAGAAGAAGATATAGAATAGAGTCTGCAGCTTAGTGCGCAGACGAAAGGTGCATATATTTCTCAAGCCAGATGAAGAGCACCTTTGTGGTCTTTTCATGAATGGGTTTCCATGTTAGATTTTGTATATATGCATGAATGTTGAATGTGTGTGAGTTACCTGTATAAATGTTGCATTGAATGAATGCTTATAGATTTGCTTATGAATGAATAGATGTATATCAGTAGCACCGTATCAGTTGAATACAATTATGCTGCACAAAGGTTGTTATGTTAAGTTGTATAAGAGAAGTTGGGTCGTGGTCTAACTGTTCACAGTAGGCATAAATAATCCACCCATAGGTTTAGTTAAGTTCCTTAGTAAAGGACTGAGGTACCAGAAATCCCCCACCCAACTGCGGAAATTTGGTTCTGGAAATTACCCATAGAAAGATATCTCGAGTGAGACTGCATCTACATCGCAGGTGTTTCTGATTGAGCTATGCTCTATCGGGTCGATATCTTGGGCTTTTTGGTGCTAAGCAGAAGGGGTTGAACCTATTTCAGGGTCCTCAAAGGAGGGAGAAAATACAACAAGATCTAAATGGATCAATTAATTCATTAAGAGTATTTCAACCATCACCACTACAATGAAAACAAATATCTACTCGAAATGTATATGTTTGTGTTGTATTTTAGATTATAAATCATTCTGGTTAACTAAAAACCTATTTCAACAAATATTATTAAGGTGAGTGAAAACTAAACATGTTCTAAAACAATATTTCAATTTGACTATTGTTTAAATCTTCTCATTTTGACATATATTTCAAAAAAAATTTATGAATATATTTCACAAATAATTGTTTTTACAATATCAACTCTATATCACACATAGACAACTAAAGGAACGAAAAAAACCTTGATTACATTGGAATTTTTTCCACCAAAGCTTTGTTTATCCATCTATTTTTTATTGTACATATTGTTTTATGGCCAATATCAATTCATATTATCTCCCTTGCATTTAATATAAAATTCATATTTTTTTAAATAACCCTTTCTATTATAATTAACAAACCTCATACTTATTATAATTAGCAAACCTCATACTTAATATACAAAATAGAAACAAAAACATGATTTTATATTTGTACAAGCAATTTCACATGTTTATATATTACTTTAAATGAATGCTATATATTTATGTCAATCACCATAGATTTACCATTACATGAACGTTCTTAGTTCGTAGAAGTATATGTACCTTTTTTAATTAAATAGCTATGCTATACATGAAAATAATTTAATAATGTTTTTTTTCTTCATTTTTCTAGATTTTGATAACAAAGATCAATATGGAATACCTTTCAATTATATATGATTATTAACAAATGCAAGTATAACAAAAATATATATGAAATATAAAAACCAAATTACTATCGCCTCTCACCTTTCCTCTTTATCACATGTCGCTAATAGTTGTGTTTTTTTTAAATTAAAAGCACTTCTAGAACACATTAGTAATATCCATGAAGGAGACACAATTAGACTAATCAGATAAGATTGACTATGTCAAAATAAACATCTTCTTCTACACTTGGATCTTGAATGGTGATGGTGATGCCATAGATAATTTTGTATATTATTATGAATTGGACTATCTTTTTATACTCATCAAAGTTATTTTGCAATCTTTTATTGTATATACGATGTTTATTAGCATAAGTCGATAAATAATTGTTTAAATAATTTCACAGTTAAAATTACAAGAGAAGTTTGGCTATGCTAAAATGGAGTTGTTGATGTCCTAGATCATCTCACATATATGAATAACTTGAACTATCTTTATATATTCATCAAAGTTACTTTGAAATTGTTCATTGTACACATGATGCTTACTTGCATGTCCATAAATAAATGTTCAAAACTTCCACATTCAACAATTTCATGTTCCATTTTCTTAAAAGGACGAGTGGAACCATGATTGATATGTTTTTTACATTGCAAGTATAGCTTCAATATAGGTAAAATAAAATAGTTTCATGTCCTTATGTTTCTTGCACAACTTTAGTTTTTTCAAGTGTTAAAGGTCACCCAATGCACACTATTATGAGTTTATATATTTTTTTAATCGACATGCTATTTGTTGGAATATGTGGTCATGACTGAATGTATTAATCCATATTCCTCGATTTTTATTCTATCTCCCAATCATCATCAAGGGGGAGCGTTGGAATATGTAATGACGGCTGAATGTATTAATTTGGAAGGTAATAATGTCCACTCTTATGGTAAAGCGTTATACCACATGTATTATGTAATAATTTACTCTTGTTACCTTTTATTATATAAAGAGGTGAAAATACATTTATCCCACATGTAATATTGGGATGTAATTCCTCCTTACCTCGTGGTATATAATCGAGTCAAGAGAGTCTTATCAAGAGACGTGAGAAACGAGGAGAGACATCTAACGATCATCTTGTAGACACCCATTGTGTGTTATTGTGAAGATGCGGTGTGATTTGTGGGAGCTCTCTATTGTAAGATTGGATATTATTGATGAATAATATGAAGACAACCTTCTCGTGGATGTTTCCCTATTTGATTATTTGTTGTTGTATGGATATTAGGATAGGCTAGTTATGTTTTTCATGTTATGTATTGCTATATGTTATTCACATATTCTCATATTCTAACACTATCCATACTTGTCTGACATTTTTATTTAAAAGAAGAATTGGCATACTTGCATGACACTTATGTTTGTTGCTTTTATCCACATCTTTGCACCTTCTAGGACAATTGCTAGTATCGTATTATTATGTCAAAAGACACTCTCTATATCCCATTATAAAAGAAATGTGTAATTTCTTATGTTCCCAACATGGAATTGACATGTGGCATTTGAAAAAATATTAATAATAAAAAATTGTTTCAATGTTGGTCTTAATAAAATATTTCAACATCATATATATATGATTGAAAGGAAAATATTGATTGTGCATAGTCGAGTATGACACATATGTCTAATTCCTTTTGTGTTCAACATGGAGTTGGTACACGGGCATTATAAAAAATATATAGTTCAATGTCTACTTTTACTGAAATATTTCAATATCATATCTACCCTTAACCAAATATTTCAATGTGCACATTAGGTCAAATATTTTAATACAAGTTTATATAAAATACCAATATATGAATAACAATGCAATATAAAATTATTTGGAATATTAATTTCAACTATACACTAGAGTTAAAAATTGATTCATTGATTTTCAGTTATATTGTGCATTGATTTGAGTGATAACACACTTCAAACCGAACACGTTGCATAGAGCGCGTTGAAGGTGAAGGTGAGTAACCACCATTACATATTGATATTAAACAACATGAACACCAAAAAACTTGGGATAATAAAATGCAAATAAAATGAGTGTGAATATATAATAAAAATAAAATATGGGAAAACATGCTCACAAATATAAAAATAAAATGTGAATATCAATAGAGACAAATTTATGATGAACACTTATTAACACAGGGAATTATATAATGAGATATATTATCAAAATTAGTTGCATCTAACTGTAATTATTAGCATAGATCCATCTTAATTCCGGAAATATCACGTGTTGAGAAGAAACAAATTCATTGAGGTGCAAACCTTTCTTCAAATTTTCACTTTAAAGGTTTTCACTTCGATAGATTTGATCCCTCTTGATACATGATAAATCCATAGTTAAGATGGATCTACACTTGTATTATATCAATGTTGTTGGGCTGAATTAATGTCGTTTTAATTCCGTTGTAGTAATTGGCCAGCCATTTAATTTGTCAATCCGAGGTTTGTAGTCTTACGAAGCACCTGCAAAGTATATGCAAGACTGAAGTGAAATTAAGCTAATCTAACCCCCCGTGAAACTAAGACTAATCTAATCTAACCCCCCTTAAACTGAAACAAACAATTGTTAATCTAATGCTGGAAGATGAAACACACAGCTGAAAGTAAATTGCATAAAAGAAAGACAACATATGAAGAGCAACAAGACAACACATGTGAGCTCACATCAACAATAAAGCAATCTTAATTTACATCACAAGAATCAATCATTAATCATGAAAGCATCAAACCAAGATTATGAACAAAAGCTAAGAATTCCCTTCTCCATATTACAAAGTCAAGACTAACTTCTACAATCTACTATTATCTAAGATAATCTAAGATCTAAAATATTCTAAGATAATATCCCCATTTAATAATTATTATGAAATGAAGAGAGAGCACTCTCTTTTATACATGAAGGAAATAACCATCTCATAATGAGAGATCCACTATTCACTTAACCACTCAACTACTTTCCTATTATTACAAGATATGATCCCTTCAAATCTTCCACATATCTTTCACAAATTCTCCACATGTCTCTCAACCAAATCTCCATGATCTTCTCCTTAGACTATTCTTTGCATAACTATCTCCTTGAAATGATGGAGGAGATATACATGAATTATTTTCTTTGAATTAATCCTTCACATATTCCTACACATTACAAAGCTCATCCATACTTTGAGATATTAGTGAAAAACGTGTTAATTTTCTAATGTTTAATCATAAATTCACTTATAATACTAAAAATAAATAGAGTGGAAATAATAAGGTGAAACCCACATATATGTATGGAAATGGTATGATAAAAGGTTAATGGGACGATGAAATGTGAGGAATAGCAAAATATAAAGTGGATGAAAAAGGGACATTTCTGCGTCCCAACATACTCCCCAACTGAACTTGTTGCATGTCCTCATGCAACCATGTATGGCTCTTCTCAAGAACTTTTGGCATCTAAACTTTGGCTTTTATTGATGATGTCTTTCTAACAATGAATATTTCTGGGGTGTGAAATACATGAGTAACAACTGGCATTTCCTTATGGTTGGTTCTTGTGTGACAACCATGAATATAAAGAATGTTGGTTCTTGTGTTAACAACATCCATTTCATGATGTGAAATGCATGAGTAACAGCTCACATTTTCCTTATGGTTGGTTCTTGTGTGACAACCATGAATATAAAGAATGTTGGTTTTTGTGTTAACAACATTCATTTCATGATGTGAAATGCATGAGTAACAGCTGACATTCTCCTTACGGTTGGTTCTTGTGTGACAACCATGAATGTAAAGAATGTTGGTTCTTGTGTTAACAACATTCATTTCGTCATCTGTTTTCTAGCTGCATAATAAATTAACTATACACTCACTGAAAATGATAAGCTATTAATGTCCATAGAAAGCATCATCATGCATAAGGAAGTCTTTTTTTTATCTTTATGAATCATGCCAATATGTATATCAATATGTATGAAGCAAAGTGCAATAGAGGATTTGTTGGAAAAGAAATGCTCGTGAATGGTATATGAGATGAAAAATGGGTGATGGTGGTGAAAAGAATGGAATGATAGTAGTGAGTATGTATTGAATATAGTTGACAACCATGAATGTAAAGAATGTTGGTTCTTCTATTAACAACATTCATTTCGTCATCTGTTTTCTAGCTGCATAATAAATTAACCATACACTCACTGAAAATGATAAGCTATTAATGTCCATAGAAAGCATCATCGTGCATAAGGAAGTCTTTTCTTTATCTTTATGAATCATGCCAATATGTATATCAATCTGTATGAAGCAAAGTGCAATAGAGGATTTGTTGGAAAAGAAATGCTCGTGAATGGTAAATGAGATGAAAAATGGGTGATGGTGGTGAAAAGAATGGAATGATAGTAGTGAGTATGTATTGAATATAGTTTCCCCTCCCCAAATGATGTGGTTGTATGTCCTCATGCAACCTAGCATGGGTTGTGAAAGAAATGGAGCATGGTGAGGGAATTTTCCAAATTATTCATTTCTAGCATGTAAGGAATTGCATGATTAAAGTTTAGAAAACAACATACCCCCACTTACCCAAAAAGTAGATGAATGATGCAACAGGAATGTAGCTGATGCCGCTGGATCGTGGAATGTGTCACTGCTACCGCGGTTGTAATTGCTGGATCATGGGCAGTGAAGGAATCGAAACTGCTGCTGCTAAATCATGGAAAATATGTCACGGCTGTAGGATAAAAATGTAACTGTAAATGATGATGCAGCTGTAACTGCTGGAACTCTTGTAATGTGAAGTGGAGGAATCTGAAATGCTACCGATAAATAATGGAAAATATGGAAGGCAAAAAGTGGAATCGTGGTACACTCATAGATCTGAAGTCATGTTTCTGCAACTGCTGATGGAGTCATGAAAAAGAAGGTATAGTCTTCACCAGCTACAAAACCCAGTGGTACAATTCTAGTCATGCGAATAAATGTGTCGAGGTCGAGCATGAAGAGAAATCATTGGATTACCGGCCATTGATGAATGTCGTTAACCAATGCGAGACAACTCACCAGTGATGTCAATGAGTGCCAAGGTACCCAAGTACATCTTGCGAAGTGAAAATAGATGTGCTGATGTCGAGCCACTTGCAAGATCTGACGATCAAGGGACATTGATGAATTCCCATGATTTTCAGCAAGAGAACTTGCCATTAAGGCATGCAAGCCTCCAGGTACTCAATAATGAACTCTAGTCTATATCCCAGATAAGGTGCTGAGGTCGATGGGAAAAGACTTGTTGAAAGGTGGGCCTTAAGGAATCCCACATCAGTCAACACGAGTTGGTGTAAAAAGATTGGTAGGACTATCTGTGAAAAGATCTCAGAGTCAAAAAATGGATATGGCAAAGCTATGTAGTCATGGAAAGGGAGCTGGTTTTATTCAGAAGACAAACTGGAATGGAAAAATGAACTGAAAAAAAAAGATAAAGGGATGTATGCAACTCAAAAAGATAGGCATGTGTGAAGTCATGACAGATAAAGCGATGGGAAGTGGACTCCACGACATGGATGATGAAGGTGCTCTGAAGGAAAAATATGGATAAACAATCATGACGCAAGTTTATGGATGGTTTCTATGTAACAACCAACGTTATGATGTTTATGAGCAAACATCATGAGTAACAGCTCCTTCAGGCTGTCTATCAAAGCATGTTTCTCAAAAATTTTGTGTTTCTTTGAAAAATCACTTCAGCAGCAAAATGCAACTGTCTCTGAAACCTGAAAAAAAAAACTTTAGTACAAAATCCTGCATGAAAACTTATTAGTGAATATGTATTGAATATATTTCTCCCTCCCCAATTGATCTGGTTGCATATCCTCATGCAACCTAGCATAAAAATTGTGAAAAGTTCATAAAAGAAAACATATCATGCAGAAAGAAGTACATAAGCTGCAAAGAAAATTACATGTTTCTCGTGCTGGTTTCATCTACGATTATTGTCAAAGTGACTTTAAGAAAAAAAAATTTCAAGCAAGTAACTACCATTTTAATGCATCTCCACACCAAAAATTAGACAAACCCACATCACGGATTTCGAGAAAAATGCAAATTGGCTGTAGGTGATTATGGTCATTTTCTCAAAACCCATACATTTGATTGGGATGAAAATTTCCAATCTTGTTCATTTTGGTATTATACACTTCCTTTCCAAAAATTATGAGAATCCAACTTACCAATTGAAAGATATGCCCATTTCAATTTCTGCACTTTTGTAGATGAGCATGAATAAAAATGTGTTGCAGCTGAACTTCCTAAACCAATATTTCACAAAATACAAACTGGGTTGGGCTGAAATTTTTCAAACAAGTAACTACCATTATAATGCATATCCACAACAAAAATTAGACAAACCCCCATCACGAATTTTAAGAAAAATGCGAATTGGTTGTAGGTGATGATGGTCATTTTCTTTAAAACCGTGCATTGAACAGAGCTGAAACTTGCCACGGTTGTTCTTGATGATGTTATGCATCCCCTGTCCAAATTTCAGGAAAAAAAAACTCATGGTTTGCAAGATATCATTAAATCAAATTCTGCACTTTTGCCAACGGTGCCAAAATGTTGGGCCGACGTAGACTACCTGACAGTGTTTTGGTAATAACTTCTTTGTTTCACGCCCGATTTGAATGATTCCAAAGCCAAAATAAATTGGATTTATATGGATACTTTCAGTAGAAACAGGTTTTAAAAATTCTATGGTATGGTATGTCATATAATCTGAATAATAGCCTGCATCCTAATGTTGTTTGTGAGTTTCAGCCAAGACCAACGGTCACTATTTTGAGTACAACTTTTCCGTTAAAAGATGGATTGATGTGATTCCAATTGGAGATGAAAATAGATTCATCTAGGTATCTCCAATAGAAACATGTTTTGAATACATTAAGAATTGATGAGTCAAATATACCAATGAACAACTGAGAAAGCAAAGTTTTTTAGAGTGCAGATTTATGATAGGTAGTCAGTATTTTGGGCATATCTCCTTTGTACGATATCGAAATTGAATAATTCAAATTGTGTTATAAACTAGATTGATAGTAGAGTATGCAGTAGAAACATGTTTTTTAAATTCATCCATTAGGCCTCCCAAAACGTGATTGTCCCAACTATGTTCTTGAACTGCCTACTCCACCCCCAGTCAGTATTTTGACCATATCTTTTTCGTTTTAGAACCAAATTGAAGAATTCAAATTGGATTGGAAACTAGACTTAAAGGGCTACTTTAGATTGAAACAGGTTTTAAAACTAAGACCTTATGGTACCTAAAAATAAGACTTTCCCGATTGTGTTTTAGCGAATTTTAACAAGCCAAAATGTCAAAAAAAATGCAATAGATTTGTGTTGTTTCAGGTTGGAGTTGCAACTGCTTTTCAGCATTATAATTTCAGCGTTTATTTCAGCTTAAAAATGAAATTGTAGACTATTTTTATTTGACAATTGAAAAATGTTTTAGCAAATGGAGATAATGAATTGCAAAATAAAGATGAAATCAATTAAGCATGTTGTAAAACATTAATGATTCATTCTTGAAAATTTTAGAAAACATCCTACTTTCTGATCCTCGCGATCGCACGAAGCACGGAGGAGAGCATACTTATTTTAGGTGAAAGCAAAGACTAGAAATAAAATCCTACCTACTATATGCTAATTGGGAATTAGAAAACAATTATGTGTAATCAAATAGCCAGTGTAGCCATACACGCAATAGTAATAGGAATATATTATATTTCAATCCCATGAATGAACAATGGCAATATACAAAGATGAACGAATTTAATTGTTGTGGCTGTGATCTAACTAAATTAAAAGAAAAACTGAATTGTTCTAACTTCATTCTCGCTTGAAACCATCATTCAATAGGGCTTTCGCAGGCATAGTTTTCACTCCTTAGATCATGCTGCAACTCCTCGTGGTCCTCCTCGATCTCCTGTTCGTCTTCATCGATCTCCTGTTCAAATACTTGTTCTTCTTCACATGCGTAGGAGTTTTCGGATGATGATTCCTTGTTTGATTCTGGAGGAGTAGTTAAATCTCTTATTGCTGCCAAGACCTCCTCTTCCTGGGAAGAGGAAAAATCCAGCTTTTGCCAAGGCATGAGTGAGTAGTTCCAAACTTATACTCATTATTAAACCATGTTGAAAAAGGAATTCTTACAGCACCAAAAACCGAAATTTAAAAATATTAAATAAAAACAAACCATTTATATAAAAAAACACTCTAAAAAAATAAATAACTCTTCACAGTTGCGGAAATTAAACACTCTTGCAAAAATTGAAATTTACACTACCACACTTGCATGTATTGAAATCTACACTACCACACTTGCATGTATTGAAATCTACACTACCACACTTGCAGGAATTGAAATCTACGCTACCACACTTGCAGGAATCGAAATCTACACTACCACACTTGCAGGAATCGAAATCTACGCTACTACACTTGTAGGAATTGAAATTTACGCTACCACACTTGTAGGAATCGAAATCTACACTACCACACTTGCAGGAATTGAAATCTACACCTCAATCCATCGTGCTTCCCCGGCAACGGCGCCAAAATGTTGGACTGAATTAATGTCGTTTTAATTTCGTTGTAGTAATTGCCCAGCCATTTAATTTGTCAATCCGAAGTTCGTAGTCTTACGAAGCACCTGCAAAGTATATGCAAGACTGAAGTGAAATTAAGCTAATCTAACCCCCCGTGAAACTAAGACTAATCTAATCTAACCCCCCTTAAACTAAAACAAGCAATTGCTAATCTAATGCTGGAAGAGGAAACACACGGCTGAAAGTAAATTGCATAAAAGAAAGACAACATATGAAGAGCAACAAGACAACACATGTGAGCTCACATCAACAATAAAACAATCTTAATTTACATCACAAGAATCAATCATAAATCATGAAAGCATCAAACCAATATTATGAACAAAAGCTAAGAATTCCCTTCTCCATATTACAAAGTCAAGACTAACTTCTACAATCTACTATTCTCTAAGATAATCTAAGATCTAAAATATTCTAAGATAATATCCCCATTTAATAATTATTATGAAATGAAGAGAGAGCACTCTCTTTTATACATGAAGGAAATAACCATCTCATAATGAGAGATCCACTATTCACTTAACCACTCAACTACTTTCCTATTATTACAAGAAATGATCCCTTCAAATCTTCCACATATCTTTCACAAATTCTCCACATGTCTCTCAACCAAATCTCCATGATCTTCTCCTTAGAATATTTTTTGCATAACTATCTCCTTGAAATGATGGAGGAGATATACGTGAATTCTTTTCTTTGAATTAATCCTTCACATATTCCTACACATTACAAAGCTCATCCATACTTTGAGATATTAGTGAAAAACATGTTAATTTTCTAATATTTAATCATAAATTCATTTATAATACTAAAAATAAATAAAGTGGAAATAATAAGGTGAAACCCACATATATGTATGGAAATGGTATGATAAAAGGTAAATGGGACGATGAAATGTGAGGAATAGCAAAAGATAAAGTGGATGAAAAAGGGACATTTCTGCGTCCCAACAAATGTGATATAAGACTTGAACCTTATCTCCTCCAATTTATCTTTTACAAAGTATAAATATTTTCTTTAAAAAAAGAAAAATACCTCTTTCATATTAGAATACGAGAATACAATGAAACAATGGCATCCCAATTGCATAAAGGAAAACAATTTTAATACCAACATTTAATAACAAGGCTAAATGTTTTATAATTTTGGTTTTTTTCTAGGTTGTCATCATTGCTGACCATAACATCTTTGTTACCATTGTAAGTTTAGATTGTATCTTCATTTATAGGAATGGATATATATTTTATATATATAAAAGAAGCATCATAAAATAAAAACAGTGTTGAGTACATAGAGTCCATAGCATGGAGAAAAATGTCTTATAGATCTAAACCATAAGACTACAATCCAACCCAAATTGCTTATTACATAGAAGATCTAGTTCAATCCTATAAAATCTATAACTAAATTGCTTGACAAATTGTCCAAAAGAAAAATGCAAGTATCATATGAAAACATATTCTTGAACAAAAACATGTCCATTATGGGCTCCCTCAATGGATACATCATTCATTCTAGGTCAAGGGTCTCTGGGTGTCCTTTGATGTCCCTTTGGGGCTATTCCCAATTATTGTACATTAGCAATGATAACTTCATTGATATCTTATCCTTTACTAAACCAATAGAAATAGGAGGGGGTCCTGCAAGTGATTGAGATCTCCTTGCAAATATAGATTGATGTTATAATGCATCTCAAGATCACTAGAAGTTTGTTTTGATTTTAACTTATGTTATCCAAGTTGGGTTTCCAATTATTCATATTTAGACACATATCTCTACATACACGTGCTTAAATATTAAATAGCCTGATGCATACCTTCCAACTAACTAGCTAAGTGCCTCAAAATTTTCTTAATCTCATAAATCCCATCCTCATTATTACCTCCAAACCCAAGGCAACTTGCCATATCAATGTTTGGACACTTCAACGAAACCAAATTGATGCAACCAATGATAATTAGGAATTTAAACCAAATGAGGATGCTAATGATAAACTTTTCTAAGAGACTATGCTAGAAAATTTGTGTGAAGATGAAAGATAGAGGATAAAGTATCAGGTCTCTTACCCTTCTCATAGATGGTGATGAAGTCAATTTCTTCAACAAGATGGTGAGTCCATGGATTGTAACACCCTGGTTTTGACCCCGTTGCATTAAATGTACATGATGTATATATTGTAATGATCATGGTGCGGAGCTAAAGGCCAAGGCCCCACCATTGATCGGTTATGCTATGTTTTGGATTTAAATTGTCACCGATGGTATATCGGGGCAAGCGACATACATATTAAGTTTCAGCATCATGTAAATATGCATCTTTAATTAAAATGAACCCAACCAGCTACAATCGCAGCAACTAAAATGAGAAGGGGCGTGGTTTTCACAAGGATAAGGGTGGGAAAAATGTCAAACCTTGGCCAATAAGGGAAAATACCCATGTGTCTTCTTTCTTTACCTTACCCAACCACCTCCATTGAAGAATGGCTGGTGGTGGTTGAGGCAGTTATTGTTTTGGGAGTGGGGTGGCAGGATTGTCAGTCCTCACCCACACGCACACTCCACCACGTTTGACTTCACAATGGCAAGAGAAACCTTCATGCACTCTCCACTACGCAGGGCTCACGATTGTCTGTTCACCTCCACACATAGGATTTACCTGGTTTCACTCCCGCGGGCACATTCTCCTCTCCACGCCTGTGCTAAACACTCACGCATGTCCAATTCGCGTCCTCTCTGTAGCCTGTTCATCCACGCACAAGCTGGGACCTATTCATCTTCGCGCATGAACCATTGTCCGTTCATTATCCTCACGCACAGGAATTTTCCTGGTTTTCCGACTGATGCAGCAAGCTGAGAGCCATGCTCTTCCATCCACAATTGCTGTGAAGGGCCATTCACGTTTTCGGCTGTCTCACAGACTAGCCTGTTCATCCACGCACAAGCTGGGACCTATTCATCTTCGCGCATGAACCATTGTCCGTTCATTATCCTCACGCACAAGAATTTTCCTGGTTTTCCGACTGATGCAGCGAGCTGAGAGCCGTGCTCTTCCATCCACGATTGCTGTGAAGGGACATTCACGTTTTCGGCTGTCTCACAGACTGGTATGGTCTGTGTAAGTCTTTCGATGGATCCATTGCCTGGGACGTGCTGTTGTCTCCCCACGTTTGTTGGTATTGTACGTTGATACATTTTGGGACTGTTGTTTTCCCCATGCTGTGAGCCGTGTTTGCTGCTACATTTTGAGGCTGATGTGGATTGTTTGGAATCGTTTTCCCTGTCAAGCTGTAATAGCTGATTGATTGCATGTGTGCAATGTTTGGTCTTCGGACTACGTTGGGAGTAGGGATGGGGGCTTGGTTTGCTTGATAAACCTGATGTTTGGAAACCACACAGACAGAGCTAGAGGGCTGACTTTCTTCTCCACAACCCCTGAATAGCACTGGAAGGGAATGCAGGGCCTGAGGGACTGTGTAGCTGAGAAGGGACTGATTCCTTGTGTTGGGTGTGTGTGGGTGTCTTAGAAGTCAGGCTAGTTCTGGTGTAGGTGTTCTTGGCTCTGTATTGAGCCCACCAGCTTAGCATTTAGCCTTTTCCAACTCCTTGATGGCCTGATAAAGCCAACTGTGTTGGCTTGGCTGTGTTTTGTATATCCTTGGCTATGTGTAAGCCTGCTAGTCCCCTTATTCCTTGGTGAATCATGCCCGGCTCGGGGGTGGCAGCGTTGCTGAGAGATTAAGGAGCACGCTGGCCTACGGTTGGGTGGAACGTTGCAGTGACGTAGCTGGTTGCGGAGCGAAGTTTCCATAAGATAAGTGATTTTGCACATTTTTACTTTTGCAACTATATTTCGGTTAATGATAATGTTGAACATGTTGAATGAATGCTTGAATGAATGCACGTTAATTCCGCTATGCAAGATACATAATTGTAGCTGTGAATGTTGAATAATTGCATCTGTGCATGATAAATATTCATGTGTGCTTAGTTTATAGCTGTGTGTGATAAACAATGGTATTGGTGCATGTTTTATTTCAATGTATTTCCGTTCAGCATTTTGTTTCAGCAATTTTGTGCATACGCATGTTCATGGGGCTCTTAGCTCGGATGGTTAACGCCATGGGTCGCGTCCTCTTCGTCGGTCGGAGGCACGGGGACGTGACATGGATATTTGCTAAATTGCCATTCATCATTGAGAGAATATATACAATCAAAGTGTTCACACTAGCTAAGCTATTGATGAACAAACAACATAAGGGAATAAGACGTCTTACTCCATCCCTACAAAGACCAACTGAGACTATCCCGAATAGGGTTATCCCACCCTTAGTTGTATTCTCCTAAAATTGGTTTAATTTCCCTGTAAAACCAAAGTAGCTTCAAGTATGAGAGATCGCTGAGGGCATAGAGAAGAGTTATAACTCTTCCCTTGATCTTTTCCTTCGTGCACTTTTCCACTACCATTAATTTCCCACCATGCAAATGTATTAAGTGATGCAATTTCCCATTGTTATGAAAAATAATTTGAGGTTGATACCATATATGACATGATGCTAATGTAGTCAAAACATCTTAAGGGTTCCCCATTTTAAACCAAGACCCCCGTCTCTAAATATGTTGCTCGGTTTGTCATAACCTCTGCATTACTATTGTTTGGGCTTCGAACATGTAAGAAAAAAATTGAATCGAAGATAGTGAGGAGACCATAGATTCTTTGTATCATACGAAATATCATTGATCCACTGTTGTCTCTTCACATAATACCAAGGCCAATGGTTAGGGAGTAGTCCTCGAAAATCATCACTAACTTAATATGCTAAGAACAAAGAAGAGAGATCTAAAGATAAAGAGCATGAACTTGGTTATTGTTTGTTCTCCCTAAAACACAAGTGTTGCTCAATTCTAGATTTCCATTAGGGCCATAGAGGTTCACTCTCCACTAATGCGACCTCGAGTTTTCCTTTGAAAGGTCCATAAAGAAATAACTTATATTGCCTTTGATTTGCAAGCCATGCTTGAAATTTTGATTTCTCAAGATTTATATGGAAATTTTACTTTCAAAGTAGTTTTTTATATAGTTATTTCCACTTAAAAAGACTTCCTAGAAATAAATCCTTAACCCATATACTCCCCTATATATTAAGATTCTATTTTCCATGTTCAAGTTTGGTTCTATATAGAAAGGCCCCATTTATTAATGTTATCACCTTGACTCCTTTTTATTCAGGAGCAATCTATTAATTCTATATCTAGATTATACAATTTCCATAACTAACATATATGATTTTCCATAAATATACCACGTGTCGTGTTACTACGTAAACGATGGATACATATACATAGGCATAGTTGTTCACTCATCCCATTGATGCGGATGATGATGGATGGATGGCCATGGATGCATGCCGAACATAGAGTCCGTAGGCGCGCGCTGCAAGAAAGGCAGCTCACTTCTAAGTTCTGACGAATAATAAAAATGGTGCCGCATCACTTACCGTCTACTCACAGCCAACTGTCACTCAATCCAGTTGTCAATGGTCTTCTTCTTCAGTTGGGCAATGACGAGAGCCACGTAGGGTGCCGTGTGGCTCTTAGAACTGTCCACTCGAGATTCGGTGTGACAAAGAAATTTGAGCAGTGGAAAAACAAGTGGGCCGAGGATTGGGGACTGAGCCCCAATAAAATAATGTGAAAAAGTTATTTCTACGAGCATTCACCAGTGAATGCTTTTACCAGTTCTGGTAGCAGACAGACAGAATGCAGTGACAGTCATTTAGTATTATTATCCCAGTGGCTTGTCTCTCGTGATAACAGTAAATGTTGGCCGTACAGAACAGATGTTGTCCACTCGGCTTGACCGACAAACTGCGCAACTAGTATGCCTGAAGAAACATTAGTGTCAATTCATTTTACGTTCCGCAAAATGACAAGGGGAAAAAGAAAAAAATAAACACCAAAAAATAATATATTAATGATAATGTATTTTATCCTATTGTGTGATTCCAGATCACACAATGTATATCCAACAATATATTTACTAATATTATATCAATGCTGGGATACTGCTGGCTTGAGAAAAGGCACTCAAGCACGTTCGAAGCTTTCTAAATTGCAATGATGAAAGCATCGTTTCTAAATGAGGCGTAACTTAGATTGGGTCGATGTTCTGTGACAAAGATTACAGAAAGTTTGTGATAGACCTAAAAATCAGTACGGGTATCCACTCAAATTGTGTCAATTCATTTGAAATTTAAATTTTAATTACAAAAAAACATTGTACTTGTAAGGACGTGTTTTCGTCGATTTAATTTACATGTGCGTGAGAGGGGGTTTTAGCTCATGTCATCAGCGCTGGGCTACACGGCTGCCCCCTCTTCTTTCCATGTGTGGAGGCTAAGAGTAGTCGCTTAACATACCAGTAATTGACCCAAGAGGTGTAAAGCAACCTCGATAGAAGCAACTAACATAAGGTATTAGTGAGGCAAATTAATTAAAGGCAATAAGGTTTTGGAGTGAGTTAAACTTTAGACGATTTGTATTTTTTCTAGTGGTTTTTGCCGAGTTTGGTAATGGGAAAATCACTTAAATTGCAAGTTTAATTGTTGGAATTGTAATTTTGACTATATAAATGGATTTAACGACTTCAATTCCTTGTGGGGCACCTCGATTATGCAATTCCAACAACCCAAAACTATGATTTCAACAACTTTGGCTAGATTTTCGCCGAAAAAACCACCGGAATCCTGGTGGAAATTGTATAGATTTTAGCTTACTCTTAAGGTTTTTATAGGAAAAAGTGACATTACTTTGGTATCGACTACTGAGCAAAATCATTTTTTAATGCTTAAGAAAACCAAATTGTTGGCTGACATTGAAGATCCTATAGAAAGTCAAATGTTGAAATATCAACCATACAAAATGGTAACCAAGGTGGGCAATTAAAGATATTTATGAAAATATCAAGATGTATTGATGAAACCAATTGACCTTCCTCATGTTAAGGCTTCAATATATTCTAGGTCGATAACAAAATGTTGTTGAATCAAAATAATGGTTGTATAAGAGGTCAACAAGCTTTAATATGCGGTTCACCTAGAACATAATGTTGTCCAACTAAAATATTGATTGTATATAAGAGTTCAACTCTCAAAGATCAAAATATCAATAGTAGCAATTGACATAGAAAGTTCTTAAGTGACCTAGTTTCAAACCATGTGGTCCAACAATAATATTGTTATCCAATAATGGTGGTAATTGAGAAATATGTGAAGAGTAAGTTGCATCGAACAATGCATTCTTGGCTAAGGATGAATGACGAGTATGCGACTGCACATAGTATGTAGATTTTAAGGTTTTATTGAATCAATACACACCAAATTGTTCCACCTCTATGTTTTTGTCAACCCTCTATCTCCTCATCTCTAATTAATGAAGCGAATTCAACCTCCATCTCCTTAGAAACCCTTATCTAAGAAAGATTTAGGTGAAGTAAGCTCTCCATGTCCTTAAAAAACCCAAGCAAAGAAAGATAAATCAATCTCCAAAATTCTTAACAACACATGCCTTGATGTAATGGGAATTAGCCTTCCTATGCCTTATATAATGAATTGTTTAAGTGTCTTAATATATTTCAATGGCTATGTGGAAAGAGGAATCATGTTTTCTTCTTGTGATTACTCGAAAGATATTGTAATGTTGTTATTTTCTTTCTTTTTATTATCTTCTTAGTATCAAAAGAGATACATTATTGGAGGCAGAGATACACAAGTTCACAAAAGAAGGGATTCAAGGATTTTTTGTTAAATACTTTTTGAAGTAAAGGGAATGGGTCTTGAAATAATTGCAAAAATTGTATAATCTTATTCAATGTGATGTTGGATCCATCTTTCAGCAACTTAGATTCAATTTTAATTTGTTGTGTAGTTTTATTCAATAGTGTATTCGACATACAATCTTTCGTTATTGTTTTCTCTCTTTCACAACAAGTTTGAGCCTTTTTAGGAATCTCAAAGATCAACTAAGTTCATCTCAAGAAAGATCAACTATCTTTCCTCTTTCATGTGATTATGTAAATTTATGATATTACTTTGTCAATTAAGAACATTATTTTATTTTTCTCAATTTTAATTTAGTAATATTTTTAAATATATAGTTTTATATCCTATCGATATAGATAATATCATATTTTATTAAATGTGAACCTAAATTTCATCCATGAAAATCAAATATATGTACATTCTTCTAATGTATATTGGCATTATTTTATTAATTAATATAGTAATATTAAATTTTATATCTTTATGATTTTTAAATATAAAATATAAAATATAATAAAATCATTCTTGAAATATTACAAAGATTTTACATTTTCTAAGTTTGTTGATCAAAACTATTTTTGTAACATTTTTATCTTAAATTATAAAATGAAAATCGCTAAAATCAAGGCCAATACTCATTTATTCAAAGTTGATAACTTAGATTACCTATCACCTTAAGATAAATGGATTTGTAAAATTTCTAACAAAAAAAAAGCTAATTCTGAACAATATTTCCTTTGAACTTATCATTCTCTTAATAATTAACGTTAATAACTTAATAATAATAAAGACAAAATTGCTCATATTCAAGATTATTCTCTTTGGAAATTATATGTTGCAATTTATGGACAAGAGATCAGTCATGTGCTTATGTCAAATAACAACCTAATTCATTGAGATACAACCATGTCAATCAATTCCGTACACTTTTCATTTACATATCCATCCTCCTCATTATTAATAATGATATCAAAGAAAATTGATATTCATGTGAACAATAAACATTATCATGCAAAACCAAAAGTTTCCATCACACACAAGTAAATTTGAACCTGAAATCTGATAGCTTTGATGTCTGAAATTCGACATACACTTGTCTGTTATTTGATGACAACATTTTTTTTGGCGTCGGTGGGAATTCGTCGGTTATTCGACACCATTTCAAACTCTGTTGATATTTCGACAACATATCATCGTAAATTGGGCAATTTTTACTTGAACTAGTTGTCGAAATTCCGATGACGAGATGTCGAATAACCAACGGATATCACTTCAATCTGACACCTGGAAGCCGTCGTTTCTATTATCTCTTCGTCGAATGTCATGTCCTAGCTAGAGGCGTCGAAATTTCGACGGCCTATAGATTTCCTAGGCGTCGAAATTTTGACGGCTTGAGAATGTTTAAAAACAAAACAACAGGATGTATCTTCAGTTTTAATTCCTCTATTGGCTGTACATGACTATGATGTACAAATATAAGCCTAGAATGGTAGCGTTGGACTCATCAATAGATGTAATGTGCTAGTAGCTTGCTAGTATTATGGGACACATTCTTCAACAAGCAGTAGACTCTCCAAACCCATGTGGAAGTGAAAAAAAGTATAATCCTACTGAAAACGACCTTTGTATTTGAGTGAGTGCGCCCATCTGAAATGTATAGAACCTTCATACTGGTGCGCCCTCATTTTTTCTTGAGATATGGAGGTTGATAGGTCTCCACACACATGGTAACAACAGATATAAGGTGGAATAAAAAGGAGTTGATCATGAAATCTTGTTAACCCCCACAAATCATGAAAGTAAATAAACCATTTTTAACTGTCATAGACCATGGGTGCCCCCCTTCAAGTTTGAGGATGGTTTCTCATGCACCCTCCTGTAGACAACAGATCTGGTGTGGAGAGGATAAACTTAGTATTCTTCTCCTCAAGTGCGCCTTTCTCACAAATGTCTGAAAACTCAACACAAATTCTCAAGAAAAGATATCGGCTTCCTCCACAAGTGCACCCTTCCTCCATGGTAGACAAAATTCAAATAAAAAACCCTCATATCTGCTTGGAAACTTGATGGTACTTCATGGTAATGAAACTCGATGAGGAAATCTAAGTGATCTCTTTCACAATACACTCAAACTCCTACTGCTCTAGAGTAGTTTCCACATGTTTCTTACTACCTCTTGTTTCTGTTGCTTCTTGTTGGATCAATGTGTCTCCTTTGACACATTCCTCATTTGTCTTAACTGACTTCTTGTCATTATCAAAGCATTTAGTATAATATTTTTCATCTCTAGAAATCTTGTATGCATAATCTTGTCTAGTCACACCAGCTGCCATTGGCTCCACTAAAGTAGTTGTAGCCTCTGCAGCACATACATACATGCTTCATCACTTTGTAGGCTACTTCTCAAATAGTGACGTCGTTTAGAGGGAGGTAGGGAAGCTTCATCACTTTGTAGGCTACTTCTCAAACGATATTTATTAGCCTTTGGTGGCAAAGTTCAAACACATAGGCCTTTCCATGAAAATTGAAGACATCTGCCCATGTGGCAAATCACCTTTAGTTTCAAGACTGTTAGAACTGAAGATATTATTAGTTCTCAAATGGCATTCATTTAACACACAAGCATTATATGATGCCATATTTTCTCCATTATTGTCATTGGCACTTATTATGCCTCCTTTATTCGAGCCTTCTACAATTTTCTTGGTTTCATCTTCAGCTTCAATTCTTGCCCTTTTTACCGAATGCAAATTTTCATCAAAGTTAAGTTTATGTTTCCTTTCCTTGATCTTTGTCCTTTTCTTTCGATGATCTACTCCATATAATACTTCAAGAACATTTTCTTCTTCCGTGCAAATATTTATCTTTATTTGATTATCTGATTTCTCTGGTAGAGTTGATAACCTTGGATTATGTTTCTTCAAGATATTTCTTTTCTTCTTCAGAATGGAATTCTAATGCAAAGAAGTGTTTGGAACTACCCTAACTTCATTGTCTTTAGTCACAAATGTAGAAAGCGCATGATCTTTGACATTAGGAACATAATTTTCATGAATATTTTCAAAATCTTTTTCACCCTTCAAATTTTCTTTACAGTTTGAAACCTGAATGGTCTCTTAAGTGTTTCCATGTTTAAAAGATTCAAAATTGATGACAATATTATCTGTCAATTTTTTTCTACGATCCGGGAACTGTGCTTTTTAATCCCAACCTGAACTGAATTGAGCATCTTCCTATCTTTCTTATCAGACGATATCAAAGATGTAGCAAGATTTTTCTTATTCTCACCTACTCCATGTGTCTTTTTCCAATTTTCCTGCTTATGTACTTCTCTCTTAATATCATGTTTCTTGGAAAAAGTCTCATAATGCATTTGAATAGATGCATCTTTTTACATTTTCAACATTTCCACTCACTTATCAGTTGCTTCTTGGATTTTATCATTTTTTGTAAACTGTACTTTCTCTACAGAATTTCAGGTTCTACCTTTTGACAGTTTAAAGGACACAACAATCATTATCCACAACAATTCCCATTATAATGTTGTATCTTAGCAAGCATAAGCAATTGAATTTTATACATGGGGGTGTAGGATTATTTTCCTAAGAAAAGGCACCGTAATAGGCATTTAAGTTTAAAACCACATTTTCAAAGCAAAATATCAAAATTTTTAACTTCACAAAATTTGGAGGAATGCTTGACACACATGCATTATAACTTAGAAACACGTGTTATCATTCTCAAAGATGTATAGCATGTTAGTTGATATATAGGATTTAAAGATGAAGGTAATTCAATCCATGTAATATTGATGAGGATGTGAATGCACAAATAGCTTATATTCACTAGAAATATATGAAAAAAATTCAATGTACACTTATAAATTGAAACAAAAAACAAAGTGAGCAAATAACAAAGATCTTCATAATACAGTAACACCAAGAGTGAATAAAAGTAACAATGTTTGCACTCAAAAATCTACCAAAAATCTACCAAACATGAATGAGATCACGACAAACATACAAATGCATAATGCATACAATATTATGGAATATTTTTAAGAAAGCACTCTTTGTGTATTAAAAATGCACTACCAACAAAAATACTTGGTTTTATTAAAGAAGAATAACTATTGCAATGTCTTCTTGTAAAAATGCACATCTTCGCTTCAAAATGGATGTGTGGTGGAGTGAGAGGGATTGGTGATGGGAAAGAGGGTCTACAGTGAAGAATAGGAAGTTGACAAATGGTTTTTTTGGCTAATGGAGAAGTGTAGGGATGAGAGAGGAGGCCATTCTTATTCTAGGAGGAAAATAGGGAGGGATATAACTACATGGTGTTGTAGGATATTGAAGACTATGTTTGTTGTTCAAATATCCTATGAATTTGATATTAGGGTAAATAATGAAAATACAAATACACACCATCACCTAATCCCCTCTTCAAATGGCAGAGGGAAGAAATTGATCAACATATTTATTAAATTTTGATGTGTACATATGTTTTTCAATTAAGTGCCTAATTACCATTTCCAAGCTTTGAATTTGAACAATGTCCTTACAACATGACATTCTTTTGAATCAAATTCAATGAACAATTTCCAATATACCAAAAGAAAATGAAATTTTGCAACAATTGTTTGTTCAACATTAAAGCGATCTTTAAGAAGTGGTCACTGGAAATAATTCTACATGTAGAGTGTAGTTTTGGATAAAACAAAAATAGTGAGGCTGCAAAAAATGTAGTGTAGTTTTGGGTAAAATAGAAATGGTGAGACCGGAAAGATGTTGGACAACATTCCAGTTTTGCATAGCAATAAAAATGTATGAAACTGGGTGGAAGGTGTGAAGTCTACACATTTTGTGGATGTATCCAAGTGCAAACATGTTAGTAATAATTAAAATGCATGCATTAAGCTCAAAGCACTCAACCACTCAAGCTACCTCTCCATACCATAACTCCCACTTACATATATATTTTTGAGGATTCAAAATTTAAAACTTTCACACACACATCTCATTGCAAAATTGCAATAATTTCCACTTTTGAGATAAACCATCAACACATAATCTATAACCCTAATGTACAAACTGTAATTTCTCACAAATTTTTTAAATTGTTTATGCTTACATTTGATGCATTCCTTCTAGGTCACATTCTCATGTTATAATTACAGGTTTTCCTCTCTTAATCACATCTTATTTCTGTTCAATTTGTTTTTTATTAATTTTTGTGGAAACCTTCTTGTTATCAATTCCCAGTTGAAAACTTACCTTAGCAATTCCCAATTGAAACTTAAAACTTTGAAAAAACCAAATTGCAATCTAGAGTCTCAACCTATTTAATTTTTCTCTACTCTGCTTCAAGTCACATTTTGTTCTTCTATATCTACGTAACTAGTATCTTCTTAGTCATATCCTTTGCATTCCAAGAAGATTGTAGCTCTGGTTGATTTCATTTCCATGGCACAATCTTTAGCATGTAACATTGATATATGTAGTCTAATTAACAAGAATTTTAATGTTTGAATACCTAAGATATTTGACAACAACTAAGCTTCTTTATTCTTTTTTGATAGAAACAAAAAAAATGAAAAGATAAATATGTTGGATGTCGTTGAATAGTAAAAGTTGTTATATTTGTTGGATTTTGGCAATCGAAACTTACGATTAGGAAGCTTACTCTGTGAGGAAGTTGGAGGAGAAGATATTTGTCTAGGAGCAGGAGAGAGCCATGGTCTTGGCTCTGGATTTGACTTTATTTTTGGCTTAGGAACTGCAGTTGGAGCAGAAGATCCCAACATGATCTAGTAGCATATACACCAACTGTAAGGTTTTCTGTTACATCAAAACCTGTAGATGTTGATGAACATTTGAAACCCAACACAAGGCCCTATCACCAGGAGTGGTGGTTAGTCCACTTGTTTTATATTCCCAGAGGTGCGGCGGTTATACCATGTGGAGGTTGTACCGATACTCCAACACCCCACCTCTGGTGTAGCTTGGGGGAATTGAACCTAAGACGCGTGCTTTGATACCATGTAAGGTTTTCCATTACATCAAAACCTGCAGATGTTGATGAACATTTGAAACCTAGCCCAAGGCCCTATCACCAGGAGTGGCGGCTAGTCCACTTGTTTTATATTCCCAGAGGTGCGACAGTTATACCATGTGGAGGTTGTACTGAAACTCCAACAACAACTGCCAAAAGAACAAATATTAAAACACCACCATCAACATTACTAAAGCACACAAACCAAACTACTGTATATCGTAAGACAATGATACTTGGGATTAACTAGTTATATACAACATTTACACCTAGAATTCCAACATTTCCCAACATTGGGATGTTGTTGTAGGTTGTAGGTTCTTAAGCATGGAGTCATATCTCAGCCTAGAAATTTTCCAGTTCGAAATCAAAATGAAACATCTTGCAAAGGATTCATGGTCAAATTAAGAACTTGAAGTTGCCCAGGTGCAAAAATTCCCTTGGGAATGTGATACCACCCAAATATGATAATTTTTTTTGATCATTCAGTCAAATTTTTAAATTATGCAGTGTAGTGCAGTTGACAGTATTTCCAATGGACAACGTTACTGAATATGCAAAAAAATTGTAACAAAACTCTCATATTAATTAGTGGTTCCATGCACTAATCTATTCCAATGCAAACACCCAAAACCAAGAACTATCTTATTTCCTTTTATTCTAGTTTGAATTTACAAATTTTGGGGTTTGGTCAATGAGTCCAATATCCCAAGTCATTAATAATGTAGCCATTAAAATAAAAGATTGGATTGATTCCTTGAGAAATATCCGAAGTCATTAATAACACCTACATGAATGTGGATTGATTCCTTGAGAAATATGTGCACAGTGTGTAAACCGCAAAGTAAGATTCCAAAATAGTTTGAAGAATTAAGGACTCCATACAAACATGTAGAGCATATTATTTCTAGAAAATCAGCGGTAGTTGAACCATCAGTGAGCTAAATGGAATTGACAAGATTTAAGATTTTTTCCCAGCAATAATTTGAAAGTTCTAGCAAATTTCTCTAAAGCATGATTCTCAAAGAGAATCGTTAAGGAAGACATGAGAAGATAATGATTATGTTGCTAAGGATATGGTTGGTGGTAGAGTATCATAAACATATTATTAGTTACAAGTGTTCAGTAGTTCCATTTGCTTATCCTCAGTCAAGTTCGATGTATTTATTCATTTTTCCAGCAGGATTATTCACATCTACATTCCAAGCATTATTTGACAATTCAATGATATAGGTGTCATAGAACATCTCAAATAGATATTTTGGAGTCAAATGGATTGAGCACTTCCAGGTTTAAAGGAATAATATTAGTTAACGAAAAATCTATATCCCAACTTTCAAGAAAGAAGATCGACGTTCAAGTTCAATGGAGATTCAGCACTTCAAGATTGGAATTCAGACCCCACATAAGCAAAAGTGACAACAGAATGAAGATTTAATTCCAATAAAGATCTATAACACAAGAGATAGCTCCATAACACGCCTAACAGAAATAGCTACTTCCCACACTCATTGTAACACAAGTTTCTCCTTCTGCGACTTCTACAACAGAAATATCATATTCTTCTTGTCCACGCAGAATTCCCTAATCAATGATGGTTTTTAATGCAAAATTAATAGCTCAATTCATGAAGTTTTCAAAGCTGAATAAAAAGCTAAAACACATGCTAAATCTTGCTAAATCCAGGTATAAGTGGGAGCTAGTTCGAGGTTTCAAAAGATGGCTTGGGCTTCAACCCCAACAAGCAAGCTCTAATGCTTTTGGACTAGCAATTAATAAATATACTAGATGTGTCGTTAGCTTGGGAATGCCATGAGCTTGGGAACACCCTATGCTGCAGATACCTACATATTTAATCCATTATTATTTTACTAGCCCTATTTACTATACCAAGCTAGTGTCTATAGATGCTGGTTATATAGAGACTTATCGGAGGA
This sequence comes from Pseudotsuga menziesii, assembly GCA_001517045.1. Lineage (NCBI taxonomy): Eukaryota > Viridiplantae > Streptophyta > Pinopsida > Pinales > Pinaceae > Pseudotsuga > Pseudotsuga menziesii. The sequence goes on from LPNX010202346.1 coordinate 1,274,377, forward strand.
CGGAGGGCCAACACAAGAATTCGTTTCCTTCTCTTCTACTATCTGCACCCTTCCTTAAACAGTGAATGCAACCCATCCTCCCTTTCTCCTTGAATTTGATGTCACGATTTCACAAGAGGAACAATCTTCTCCTCTAGCAAAAGAGCCCTATACTGTGCACTGTAGATTCAACTTACAAACCACGATCCAACAGAGGGACATGGTTCCATCCAGAATAAGACCTTGTGATCCAATGGTTTTTGTACCCATATTAAATATACAAACCACCATTTCTGCAATTGCAACAATATTTTTTTAGGTAAGACAAGGTTCAAACCCCGTGTCCGTCAGTTAGGTTATTTAAATAAAATAGCAGGAAACCATACTAGGTTCATATCATGAAATGAAGTTAAATCTGCTGTGAGGAAAATGAAAAAAAAATCAAAATCATAGAATGAGAATGTAAATGGCACAAAACTTACCTTGGAAGTGCCATTGCCGCCCGCTACCATATTCAAACAGGCATGCCAGATAGAGATTAAGTTTACCAATTTTTTTCCATATATGTGTGAAGTTTGTGAAGTTCGTGACAAACTGAAATTTTGCATAAACATTAATTTGGACATATTTTAGGTCAAACCTATAAAATTCATTTCATTCAAAAACATTAAAAGAGCGAGAGACACAACATATTATATTTAAGTTTAATAAGGAGGGTGTTGGAATTTCATTTCAATTTTTTTAATGTTTTGAATTTTTATCTTGTCTATCATATAAATTTGTACTAAATCAATCAACAAAGGTTGATGGAGAGAAAATTTTGTTAAAATGGGAATATTATTCCTTGTCCCATCCCCTAGGTATTCTTTGGTCATTATGAATTTTACCCATGAAAATGGTAAAGCCACATCGAAAATATGAAAATCCGATGAAGACTCGTTGAAAATCCTATGACTGGGGACGTCGAAATCCTACGACTGGGGACGTCGGAAATTTGACCTATAATTCTATCAATTTAAAAAAATTTAATCAAATTTTGTAATTTGAAAGTGAAATCCGACAAAACAGTATTTTTTCGTCGGATGTCGTCGAATTTTCTTGTCGAATTTTGGGTACAAATCTTGTTGTGACATAAATCCATATGATGATTCCATGAAAATAGTAGTCTATATGCAAATCCAATTTAAGATATATCTACTATATAAGAGATGACAAAAACATCTACTTCCTGGTATTTTCCCTTTAATTCAAAGACGATGATAACCAAGGAAAACTACTATATACACATAAAAAAGATATTGTATACACTAAGGATGAAGGTAGAGCATCCCTTTAATTCAAAGACGATGATAACAAAGGAAAATTACTATATGCACATCAAAAATATATTGTATGCACTAAGGACAGAGATATAACACGAATAGAAACAGTTTATAAACTGAATTGATAATAAATAAAGTAAATTCTTCTACTAAAACCTCATCCATAAAGAAAAGAAAAATAAATGCATACATATGTTAAATTTTTAATCACAACATATTTTAATGCCAAAAAAAGTAATTTAGAAGTTTTGTAGCTTTGACAAGAAGATATCCTCCCATACCGTGGTCCATATTGAAAGGTAATTGGCAATATACCTATGGTCCATATTGAAATAAATTAATAAAATTTGTAATTGAAACTTTGACAATGTTAATCGAATATTTTCTATCATAACAATTGTTAAAGTGGCTACAAGGTTAGCATATACATTCTATAATATAACAATGTTTTTGTTGTAAACATAAAATCAGTTTCTATATCAATTTTACTCTTCTAAATAATGGCAATACATACCCCCTTAATATTTTCCTTCTCATAAACATCAAAGACATTGAGCTATTTATATTTCCCTAAATACACTCACCTTCTAACTATTTAACTACTTAACTACGCAATTCATTAACACACTAACATTTAATTCACTAATCACTAATTCTTAACTCCAAATACTTATTTTTTTTAACTTACTCACCATAACACACCCTAACCATTAATGGAATCTTTGACACGTTTTACTTATTAACACAATACCCACTCATAAATTAACTCACCATAACACACCCTAACCATTAATGGACTCTTTGACACGTTTTACTTATTAACACAATACCCACTCATAAATTAACTTTTTATCTCAATAACCTTTTGTTGGCTGGATTTTTTGAACTAGGCCAACTTAAGGAGATTAAGCCCACACAAGTCGCTTAGAGCAGCTCCCAGTGTGTTTGGAATGGCAAAACCTCGCAAGTTATGGTCCTGCTACCAATTGAATTTTTCCTCTTAATGAGAACGTAAAAAAAATTCAGTAAAAATTTATCCTAAATTAAATTACTGCTTAAAATAAACCCTAGAGTTAGTTTTCTAAGTTTAAGTTATCCTAAAGTGATTTCTTAAGGAAAGTATCCTATTTTGGGGTTTTGTTTTAAATGTTTTGACTAAAAAAAACTATTTTAAAACTCAACAAACTAATCTAATTCTATTTAATAGCTATTAAAATAAACTAAGCTAAAATATGAATTAAAATTAACTAGCTACCCTATCTCACCTGAGAGCAAACTTTTAGATTGCTATATCAACTATCAATTAACAATTATAAATAACAAAGTGAAATAAATCATACCATTCCAGATAAAGAAACTATCAGAATTGTTATCACCGATAACACTCTGTTTAATAAAATTTACAAAACACAAAGAATAAAATAAGAAATTATTCTATTCACTCTATAGATGTATTTGTCAACAGATAATCGAAATTCAACATTAAAATCTGTATATAAAATATATAATAACTTATCATTCAAAACNAAAATGTATTATATGTTTCACAAGTATTTTCTCTTGTACTCCCATCGACCCCCACTACATTGAGCTTCCTAGCTTATATAATAAGACTAGTAACTCCTTCCAACTTTTATGTAACAACTATTCTAAAAATATCGATTTAGTTTCTAACAATTATTACATAATAAAGACAAAATCTTCATCATTGTTCTGTTGCATTCCTCAAAGAAGGGCACCTGGAAAACTCGATTACAACTTCCATAACTATGAAACACAACTCGTCCATGTTGAAAGCATCCATATCAGTTGAATTCGTAACACCCTCAGCCTCCGTTGCAAAATATTAATGAAGTCGAACAGCATCAAGATCAAAAGTCTATCCAACAACGACACCTGCAAGAATCGAAACCATGTATGAGTTTTATAATTAATGTAATAGATACAAAACATAAATAATAATAAAATCAAATTTAATGATGAGCAATGCCCACAGAATCTACGATTTTGTGGGCATGTTAATTACTTGATTTTGTTATTTTCCCAAAATTGTAGCAACTAACATAATTTTCAAGAAGAGACTCGAAATTTGGTAGCCCAACGAGCTTCTGACAATTTAGCTTTGAGTTCGAGAATTTTGAGCTTTTGATGCTCTGTTTGCTCAAGCAACCGCTGATTCATTATTTTCATGGATTTCTTAGTGGCTTTGTATCTATCCTTTTTCATTTTCATTTCTTGCCATTTACTAATCCACGACAATAATTCATTTTTAAGAGATTTGATTTCCTCTTTCATATCCGATTCATTTGAATATAGTTCTCTTAACTCTGTTTTCAACTCGGTAATTTTGTCCTTTAATATCTGTTTAAGAGTTAATCGATTTTTTTCATTGCTTCTAACAGGTGAAGAATCACCAGTAAACAAATTTTTCTGTTCAGACTTATAAGGAGAATACTGATAAGTGAATTCATTTATCGATGACACAACGGGATGACTCATTTCAACATGCTGTAAATAGTTTCCAAGAGAAATCCCATGAATTGGGGATAATTCATCATCTTCACTATCAATTTTGACCAGAGGAGACTCTTTATGCTGCTGAGTAGTAACTGGAATGGAGGCTGTAGTCATACTTCGAGTAAGTCGTCGTGTACCAATAGACACATAACCCTTTGGCTTAGAATCTTTTCTATCACAACAGACTTTTGCTAACTTTTCAAGTTTTTGTGTAGATTCATCACAAGGTTTTTTAAGAGTGCACAGATCAGAAAGGAATTCATGAGTAATAGGATCAATTTTTTTAACATTCATTGATTTACTATCCACCTTTGTAGATGCGCCGTAACGTTTGAAAGATGAAGATGGGTCCATATTAGTTCCAACATCTAATGGATCAATTTTATTTGGAACATCATTACCAATATGGGTATCTAAAGGCGGACTTGCTTCCTGTAACTTACTAACCCCTGGATCAACTTTATGAACATCATCGATTTCATATTTTAATGGAGCCTTATGCATTCTGCAAGTTTTAGGTGGAGGATTAGGCCAATACTGTGTCAACCCTAGCTTGTTTTCAGCCAATAATTCATCCTAGGAGATCTATCAATAAGGGATAACTGGTGTTGAACCAGAATCTTAATCAAACCATGGTGGAACAAACTTCTATCAGGATTGCCTACAGTATTTTGCACAGAGTGTACCATTTTCTTCAAGATTTGAAACAAGTAGAAAGGGAGATTAAGTTTACAACCCTTCAAAGCTAATAATAATCTCAAATGATAATAATGGATATGAGATAAGCGGCCATCACAAGAAACATACCTGACTAAAACTTCATGTAAAGTGCTAATATTCAAGAGAAGAAACTTAGATGAACCATCAAACATTCCTTCTTATCTATGCAAGAAATGTCATGAAGTTTTATGCCATATTCTTCATCTTCTAATTAATTGATATGTTTACCTTCTATGACATAATATATCAATATGGATTACTCATTATGATGAAGGTTTTGAATGTGACTATCTCATAAACCAATATCTTCCAAGTTTATTGATGATTTATTTTGGATCTCCTAGATCAAATGCTCCATTTTAGCTATCACAATGTATGGAGTTGTAATTGTATTAAACGTTATTATTAGGACTCTATGATAGATACATGGATGTAGGATATGCTTCAAAATTATCTTGATTTTGTTGAGATTCCTCACATGCCAACAATAAATATTCAACTTCTTTAATGGAGATATATTTAAAGTACCACTCACACGTCTTCTTAGGAAGGTCTATGCTTTTCTTGAAACTAATAATTCATTCATTGAAATATCATATTAAAATTTCAATAGATTCATGGTTTTCCTTGAATCTTTCATCCAATTCAAGATGAAAGTCTCTAGTTTATAATTTTCATGATTAGCTTCAAAAACTTCTTTGAATTGTTTCTAGACATGAATTATATGTATCAATAATGCTCTATAGTAGTCTTGAATTTGTTATTGAAAATGGAGGAAAACATATTGTAGCCAACATCTTCTTCAATATTTTTTAATGGGTAAAATCTAAGTTAACAAATATGAATATGTTCACATGCAATGGTTTTCCCTTCACTGTTAAATTTTGGAAACAAATGAATTGCATTTTTCTAAAGGTCATGCAATCATCCTTGTAGACAAAAAGAAATATTGTATTCTCATGTAGGAATTTGGAATGGATCCATGTGATGTTAAAGATTTCATGGAAATAATGACTCCACACATGTTGAATTGTTGTCTACCCTCCCTCTAGCATCAAAATGTTGACATAGCAAATGATCCTTTTCAAATTCACATGATTACGCAACAAAAGGGCTTAATTAGGCATTATCTATTGAAATGGAATTCCATTTAGACATGGAATGATCATGGTAATGCGATTATGGTGCTGTGATATGCCCTTTAATCATAACTAACATATGCAAAGCATAGAAACATAAATGAGCCTAGAGTTGATGCAAAGAAATGAATTGCAAGAAATAAAAATTGCAATTATCCAAATCCTAACTAGAGGAGTAATGAATGAATTATGAATATGAAATTGATAATAGGGATAGTATTCCAACACTTCCATTGGAAATGTAATTGAATTGGACCCTCCCAACTCCCTCACAACGTGAAATGATCTAAATGCTAAAATTAAATCATTTTCATGAAGTTAGCTAATAACCACATAAGATGCAATATGATTAAACATATATACATAGGGAAAAAACTCCACTGACTAAATCATGTGAAAAAATAGAGGGTTTAAATATCCAAGAATAGTCAACTATATGTCGAGTTTTTCACTATTTCATATCAATTGTTAGAAAAAAAAAGATAACTGAGAATAAGAACTACTAAAGAGAGAATATCAATCCACAATCTAGAATGATTCCCATGCTCATAAGAACCAATAAAACAAGGAAAAGAGATAACATTATAGAAACCATCCATAGTTATGCAATAGTATTATAATACTAGATAACAAAAAATTAGAATCCATTGTTTTAAGGCAAGGATTATATTTATAAGTTTATACTTGATGCTTTTGTCCTTCCAACATTTTTATTATTTGGCTAGCCTTAGGTATGAAGCCCTTTATAAGTCTTCATTTATCCTCATGTTGATTATTCAACCTTAGTTAGAGTATAACTTTCAATTAAAAGTGTGCTCACTCAAGAAGAGGCCTGGCAATGAACACCATCATGGTTATTTGTACACAACTATTGAGAATAAGTATTTGAATTAAATAAATAAATCATTTTTTTCTTTTGTATCTCAATCACCTTGCACATGGTGAGAATTTATGTGATGGTTTGGCTCAATGATTGTAGAGGGTTTCCTTAATTGTTCACAATTTCTCTTCATGATACATAATCTTAAAAATTTCATTGTTAGTTTCATTGTTTTGATCCATGAGTAGGGATTTCTCTAATCTTTGTCCCTCTTTCAATATTTCATTTTAATGACTACCATGATAAGTATGTCATATCCAAATTACATCTATAGAATTATAACAATCAACCTCCATTCATATATCTTCACATTGCATCTTATAATTAAGGGAAATAAAGCATTGGGCGATTTTAACAACACTGGGATAAAGCTAATAACATGATTAGACATAGACTCAAACCAAGCAAGTGATATATCTAGTTATTGTATGTGATGAACTCATTTCAAATCTAATATTTGAGCTAACAATTTTCAATCCTTACATAATATTCCCATACAACATTCTATGCATGTACAAAACAAACTAATGAGATTGTTATGAGAGTTTTATTGTGAAGGCCCATGGAAAGCTATGCAAGGTTAAATTAATATAAATAAATGATTCAAATGTTCTTATTGTTTTCATACCTAGACTACAAGTAAAATGAGTCCTCTTTTGGATGTCAATATCTCTCCCAAAATCCCTCCAGATGATGGTTTCTCTATCTAAACGCCATGAAACATTGTCCTTGATCTCTATGTGATTAACCATGAGTTCCAATATTGATGGGTTTTGGGGAATCAATTTTGTTCTTGTATTAGAGGATGGATAAAGATAATAAACACTACTGTCTATCCTTTTAAGGAATGATTAAAATTCACAAACATCATAGTGCAATGTAGGCCTATTCCAAGGATGAAATTGATCTAAAATGGAAGTGAAACTTTGATTCAAGAGGCATAGAGGTGCAAGAAATGTGCAAACCAAATTAAGGTGAAATTCATTGAAAGGGAAGATTAATGGGAACCTATAGGAACTGTACACCACCCTAGTAAAACAATATGGCTTTCCTGCAAATGTACACACCTATGGAAATTTGTGACCTATAAGAGAATCTTGTAAACATAGAAACATACCCACTTCAACCTAAGAAATGGTAAATACAAATTCTTAAGGTAAACGGAAATCTATAGGGTGGAATGATCATAAACCAAATGGGAAATAGAGAATTGTGAATACTAAATCATTGAGCTTGATTTCCAAGGTACCAATCAGAAGGGTTTGAATATAATTTATTTGGATGAGAGTGATTTTTGTTTTGTGAGCTATCTGTTAAGTTACATGGGAAATATGTATATTATTTTAAGTTTTGACAGGTAAGAGAAATTGTTGGGATATTAGTTGAGAAGTTTGTCTCTAGTGAATGAGTTTATTGAGTGAGGGAATTCACTACCTTTCAGGTGAGGGATTTGTCTATAATGAGTGATTTGTTGGGTTTGGGGGGTAAATCCCATCCCAATGTGAGTGATTTGATTATTTTATGGGGTTTCCAATTTTATTTCCCTTCTAGGTGGGTATTTTGTTAATGTTTGGATTTCAAAGTGACAAACATCAAAATCAAGTGCAAAAATGGTAGGAACACTAAAATTTCTGAATTAAAGAACCCCAACCATCTAATCTACAACTTGTTGGATCCCATTTGTAATATGGGAAGTGAATACATTAAATAATTGATGGTCCTCATAAAAAATATCTATTTGAATTTGGTTTGAAACAAAATGCAATGAGAAAGCCCTTAGCAAAAATAATTTCCCTCAAGATAAAATGCTCACATGGATTTCTGGCTTTGTAAATGTGTAACTCCCATGTATGATCTCAAAACTTTATTTTGTATGAAGCATGGAATATAGGAAATTATGATATTTATAATGTATAGTTAGATGATATATTCATTTATTCATTTGGTACTAGTTATAATCAAACATGAAACAAAAAATAACTCAGTGACAATAAATTGTTTAAACAATGTTTTTGCACTTCTTGGGATCAAAATTGAATTGTGTTATTTCCACCATGATTAGTGACTTGAAAAAATTAATTTATCCTCTTTTATAGTTACAAAATTTCATTTGGTCAAAGTGTGAAATCATGTGCATATGAACCTTGCCGATAAAAGTATGATCCCTATATAGGGGGTGGATTTCATAATCTTGGAAAATCTATATTGGAATGTCATCCTACTTATATATTATTTGATTTGTACTAGTAACCATGCCTTATATCAATATGTATAATCTACAAATCCATGTTCAATATTTATTGGACCATTATCTAATGCATATGTGGGTGCCATTAATTTTTTTGGCCAAAATGATTCAAAATTCAGACAAGTGATCATTTGTGATGAGAAAAGGCTATAATAGGATTGATAAAATGTATAATGGCATCACTATTGTAATTATTGTAATATTCTTAGTTTCACTATTTTTCTTGTCCTCTCTACTATTATTGTAATTACAACTTCTTGGACTAGACATTATAGGGACTTCTTTTTTTCATGTGTGCAATATCATGATATAACCTCATAGAAAACCTATGATATGAATGATGATACCATTTTTTCTTCCACCACTATTAGTTTGTTGCATGTATTAACTAACACATTCAATCCTAGGAGAGGAAAGTCCAACAATTCCATTTGCATGAAACTTAAATGCATTACTCATCATGTTCCTGATAGTCCCTATGCCAGATATTAGATTATTTGAGGTATTCACTCATCTATTGTGACTAACAATCCTATTAATTTTTGTAGTTTCCCTTTTCTTATATTACCTTATCTCCATCAAGTGTATTTTCTTACAAGACACCCATATATCCAACAACATCGATATTCCATGGAAGCAATTTATATTTGTGCCCTTTTACAATACATATCATTTTAATTTTTACTTCATTGACTCTGGTCTTAACTCCTATTAATTTTTTTTGAAAGAGAGATAGCTTCAAGGTGACCAAATCAAGTACAATATATGAGAGAATGAATTAATTAGATTTAAATATTAGACCATGTAATGTTTCATGAAATACAATGTAGATGATTATATACATTAATGTTATTCTCACATGATTATAGTCATCAAAGTCATTGCATGTCAATCTTGATTAGTGATGAAGCATTCAAACAATAGCTTATGCAACATAGACTAGGGAAAGGTTATGTCTATGATGCATGTCTATGTACTTATATAATTATACCCCTAATATTCTTGCACCCCATAAACTACCATTATCAAAAATTCAAATCTCTTTCATAAATACACAAGAATTACCTTCAATTAAGCTACAATAGTTCAACAAAGGTAAATAGTTTGAAACCACTGCATCATAAAGTTCATATGGAAAAAAAATGAGACTTGAAAGTTATCAATATAACCCTTAGTTCAAGGTAAAGACAAAAAACCATTTTACAAGAATTTATGTGCAATTTGTGCAATACAATTATCATTTGAATCTATCAAAGAATCCCATGAGTTATCAATTGAATTCATCAAAGAAGATCACACGTTATAATGAATTTGAATCTTTAATAAAAAAATACCTTCACTACCTCATGAATATGATTAACATGTCACTCAATAAAACACCATGGCCTATACCTAATGAGAAAATAATGCTACAATAATCAAATAATCATAATAAGGATATTTTGGTAATATATTTTCAAGAAAGAGGATCATTGAAATCTATATATCTGTCAATGCACAAAAAAAAAAGGATTCTCATACCATCAAACTTGGCTTGTCATCGAACTAAACTTCAAATAAAGGCTAAAAAAACCATGAATCATAAGCATTCACATGTAATTACAACATCATTGATCAAAAGATGTGCATTCATTGGTTATGTAATCTTAGTAAGAATGATCCTTAGGGAAATATGCACAACCACAGAACCTAAGTGTACCTTGACAATGTCAAGTATAGATAAAAATAATAGCATTCACATTCATAAAACAATAATAAGTAAGACATTTGACCACTCATAATATCTTACACATCCATCAACCTTCATATGCAAATAGTCAATGACCAAAGGTTAGAAGTGAATAATTTTTCATTGCTCAATCAATTGAGGTCATTTTTAGAGAAATAAAGTTTGAATAAGGGGAAATTTCTAGCCTATTTATTCTTTTGATGAAACCAATACTTCAAGAGGAAAATGCATTAAAACTTCACACAATTTGGTTGCAACCAAAGCATATTGATGCCAACCACCTAGGAAACAAGCCAAAACTCAAGGCAATGTAAAATTGTATTATCAAACAAAGAAGTACTAAATATTTTGAAATCAAACACTTAATCATATTCTTAGTTATTCTCACCTAAACATGAATAGAATGAGGGATAAAAAAGAAAGGCTCATCATTATCATTGATCAAAAAGTTCAATGTAGTAATTAGTGATATCGACAACAATGATGAATTCCATGAATCATCCCAAAAATTCGCAAGCTTACCATCTATGATTTCCCAAAAGCGGTGGTGTTGTACTAGCTTCTTGTTACTCTGAGCCTGTTATCACTCCAAGAAACTACTTAGTGGTTATGGCTAAGTATGCTTGGTAACTTAAGAAATGAATGTTTTTCAGTAGGTGGATCAATGGGATACCAAGAAAGCACAATGAAGAGATTAACTTATCAGAATATCTTAATGAACCAGTGTTTTTAGAAACTGTCAATCAGATGCAATATAACAAGAAAGGTATGGAGAATACTATTCAGATAACCAAGTACATTTGGAATGCAGGGTTAGATAACCAAGTACATTTGGCATGCAGGGTCATACTAAACAGTAAAGAATTCCTTCATTCAAGTTCATGAGCATAAAGCTGAGCTAAACTTAAACCAAGTACAGAACCATTCAAGTTCATGAGCATAAAGCTGAGCTAAACTTAAACAGAGTACAGAAAAGAAAGATGGATGAAAAGTCTGATAACAGTAGCAAAAGAAGACTATGATTTTATTAGGATAAGCAATCAGTACATAGGCCAAATTCTCTCCAAGATTGAACCCCTAGCTCAGTCTCAGTACTTAGGTTTTATAGCCTTTACAAAATAGTCTACAGATCCTAAAAACATGGATCTGTTGAGTTAACTAAAACACTAACTGGACAGTAAATGCAAAAAGATAGGGACTGATCCCTAAAATCAAGGAAATGACAATGAGTTGGTCTTCTTTCTAGTGCTCGATGGTTGATGAAGTGAAGTTAGCCTCCCAAGGCTCGGTGGCTTTGATTAGGTACGTGCAGACTCGACCTAGCTGATGTGGCAGTCGATCCCATAACTGTTGCCTTAAAAAGATGCTAAAATATAGCAACCAACCCAATTTGACTTTCATTTTTCACAAACCTCCTGTAGATAATGGTAGCATAATTCATAACTTGCTTATTCTGCTCGGCCTCCCGCCATTCCAACTAGAAAATCCGTGATCTGGGCAAAAACTTAAGCGATCTGTGAAAATAGGCTTTTGGCAGCTAAGCCTTCTGCCAGTTTCATGCGTTAGCTGCCGAAATTCAACCTTTTCGGCAGCTAATGAGCTCTTGGAGGCTCGCCTAAGCTGCCGAAACCTGTAGAACTCCTAAAAAAACTGCCTTTGGAAAAAATCAATTTTTTCAGCCGTCCGATGTCCATTTTGCATGTTCAAATAGTCGATTTTGATCTACAGATCATAAGCTATCTACTGGTGCTTTCAGATTTGAATTTAGGGCTCGGGAAGGCCGTCTAAATTTCCCCGCAAAATCATGTGATTTCAGCAGAAAATTCCTCCAATCCTTTGTTACAGGTCTGTTTATTGCCAATAATTTTGACAGAAGCAACCTATCGTTCTCCTCGTGGCATCTTTGTATGCGGCCTGATGGTTGTGTTTTATCTCCTTTATTTGCTGAGTAGAATCCCATGTGCATCGGGATATGAAAATAAATAACTCGTGATGAAGAAAAGGAAATGGCGCTCAGTGTCAAGCTTT
>LPNX010202346.1:1287193-1299659 GCA_001517045.1 Pseudotsuga menziesii
CGAAGCAATCTTTGATTTTTGCACATGGATATGTTTTCGGCAGCTAAAGTCAAACTTTATTAGCTGTTGAAACTGGCCTGTTTCGGCAGTTAAGTAAACTTCCATAGACTTAGTTAACTGCCGAAAGATGAAATTTTGATTTTGAAGGCCAAGACTCATAGAAATAATTTTTTTTTTACCCATTCTATCATCCAAAATGACGGTGGTCAATTTGGGAGATAACAGAGCCTTAGTCCATATGTGTGACCCCTCCTTTTCCTCATTGAGTATGAATAAATCACAGGTTTGTCTATCTTGTGCATACTTCACATTACATAATTTAGCCCAAGGTTTTGAGGTTTTGTTGCACCATATCCACCAGATCGTTTCTCCTTGAATTTCGCTCACCACTTATGGGTCCTTGACGCCTAGAACCCCCCCCCCCCATCCTTGGGTTGACAATATTTATCCCATCCCACCAAGAAAAATTGAGCCTCCTCTTCCCTCCCTCCCCATAGAAAATCTCTCTAAAGGATACAGATTTCCCTTATAATAGCCTTAGGTGTTGAAAGCACCGAGAAGATATATATCAGCAATGCCTGAAGGGCTGATTTGACTAATATCAAGTGACTTGGGAGGTTCAGAATCCTAAGTACCCATCTCTTCAACTTACTCCTCATCCTGTGAATCAAATCCTACTAGGATACCTGCCTAATGGTTCCTTCATCAAGTGGAACTCCTAGGTATTTAGACGGGAGAAAGCCTTTGGTGAACCCAAGGATCCTTATTGTATTCCTTTGGGTTATCTTGTACGTGTTGAATACCAAGACCTATGATTTATTAGGGTTAACTTCAATCCTAGAGGATTTAGCAAATAGAATCAATTTTTCTTAAAGGTTCAAGCCTCTTGGACTGAAGGGTGCCCCATTAACATTGTATCATCTACAAACTACTTGTGAGTTTTTTTAGCCATCTCCTCATGGATATTTAACCCCCTGATCTCTCTCCTAGATGACTGGTCCCAGAATAGACTACTAAGCCCTTCAACCATATGATGAAGAGGAAAGGGGATAACCCTGTCATATCCCCCAGGTGGGATTCATAATTTTGGTGGGAGACCCATTCAACAGAATCAAGTAGAAATGAGTGGCAGCCAGGTCCATAATCCATTCAATCCATTCCCTTCCAAAACCATAGGCCTATAACATACTTCTCATGTATTTCCAACTTAGCTTATCACAATATTTAGCTATATCTAATTTAACTAGCATGCCTGGTTTTTTGGTGACCTTTAAAGAATGAACGTTTTCATGGACCAAGATAATTTCATCTAGAATTTACCTTCCTTTGACAAACCCCAACTGTTCAGGACTAATCATACTGGGTAGAATCAACTTTATTCTATTGGATATAACTTTTGAAATGACTTTATAAATAACATTACAAAGGGCTATAGGCCCTTGAACTTGCTTGGGGAGTCAGCTCCTTCCACTTTAGGGATAAGGGTCAAGAAGGTGGAATTAAAATCCTTTTAAAGTCCCTGGGCTATCCTTTCTTCCTCCACTATTTCCAACACCTCCTTTTTAATTAGGTTCCAAAAGTGGTGGAATAAATTGGTCATGAATCCATCTAGTCCTGGTGCTTTGCTTAGAGCCATCTGGTTCATTGCCTCTTCTACATCCTGAAGATCAACGTGCTTGATCATCATCTGGTTTTTCTCTTGGGTGACAACCCTAGGCACAAGTCTTCTACATCCTTTCAATATCCTGTTTTCTGTCTTCTTGATCTTCGATCATGATTCCCTTGAAGTGGTGGATCAGTTCCTCCTCTATCTCCCCCCTAGTTTCTACCTCACCCCCACCATTCTTACTTAATTTGTGAATCTTCGACCTTTATCGATTTTGGATTACTGTGTTGTGGAAGAATTTGGTGTTCCTTTCCCCTCCTTGAAGCCATTGGTTTCTCGATTTTTGTTTCCAAAAAATATCCCACTGTCTTTCTTGAGATTTGAGTTGAGTGAGGAGATCTTTCTGCTGCTGTCCGAGTTCTTCTCCCCATCCTTCCTCCATACCTTTTCTTTGACTGTCTTCAAGGTTTGCACTCAACCTTTTCTTGTCCTGGAATATATTCCCAAAGCACTATTTGTTCCACATGCATATCCTGGCTTTCAGTGCCTTCAGCTTCTGTTGGAATTGATACATCCCTGTCCCCAAGGGGGGTACCAAGTCCTTCCACCATTGTCGTACCAAATCCTTGAAGTCTTTGTGTTTGAGCCAGAATTGTTCAAATCTGAATGAATTCCTGATTGGGTCATCCGACCATTCCCATTGTAAGGTTATGGGCCAATGGTTTCATCCTACTGTTGGTAGGAAACTGACATTTATTTATCCTGTCCCTCTGGCTATATCCTCTAAGACAATAAATTTTTCTATTCTAGAAGCCACATGGTGTGTACTTCCTCGCCTTTTACTCCATGTGTACCATCCAATTCCAATTTCTATATCTACTAGTTGACTTTGTTCCACACACTCTCTAAAATCTTCCTGGAATATATCTAGGGTCCTCCTCCCCCCCTTCTTTTCTCCCAAGGAGGTTATCAGATTAAAGTCCCTTCCCATTATCCATGTGCCTTCACATTTTTGATCCTTTATCCAACTTAATAAATTTAGAAAAGCCAGTTTATGGGGATATGCACTCGGCCCATACACGTTCACAAGGGTTCCCTTTACCCCGTTTTCAAGAATGTCAAAGCTTGCCATTATCACAAAGTGTTTTTCCCTCCAATATATCAAACATATAGAGTCAGGTTTCCATAGTATCTATAAACCTCCTTCCATCCTCATGGCATCCATCACCATTTCCTTGCTTCCTTTCCAAATCTTCTACCCTAACTTATCCATTGTTTCCGATTTACATTTTGTCTTGTAAAAAAAGGACGTATGGTTTTTCCTTTTTTAACTTCCTTTCCATAGTCTTGATTTTCCTGGGATGGTCGCATCCCGTTATATTCCAGGAGATTATATTCATTGGATTACTTTATTTAATTCAGAAAATGTTGATACTATCATCAGTTATTGGTCGGATTCTTTGAGTTTGAACCCTATCTCTACTATCCTTTGTTTGTTTGTCTTTCTCCCTCATTTCATATCATCCTCTGGTTTCTTCCTCTTTCTACCATTCTTAGGATCCATTGCTATCCCCATTTGTTTTTGAGCCTTCTTCTTAATGATATCTTCTTGGAGTAGTTCCAATTTCCTTCTGGAAATATATCCCTTTTCCATCTTCTTGTATTCCTTATCAATTTAGTATAGATCTAGGTCCCCCAGTTTCATATCCTCAGCTCCATCTTCCTTCATGGATTTTATCTGTTCCTCTTGTACCTTCTCGTTTTGCTACGTATACTCTTTCTACTTCCTTTGGATGTTTCTGGACTTCTTCCTTGATCCCCCCCTCCTCTTCTTCATCTTCTCTTACCTCCAATATCTTGAAAGGGTTGTTACTATTCAACCCTACCCCTCAGTGCTCCTTATTTTTCTTCTACTGTGAACTCAATCTATTCTTATTTATACTATGAACTTGGACGAAGCCTTCTTTATCTTTCGCCCCCATTGAGGGTGGTCAATCAAATGGGTTTTTTGGTTCATCTTGAGGCAGTTACGACTAAATTGACCTTAGTCCTAGCACTACCTGGATCTGGATGAAATTTTCTCATAGTCTATTGGCTGCACCGATTCCTCATCTTCCCAGTTTAGGCTAATAGAGTCTAGTAGATCTTTTGATAGATCCATATAGACACATGCATGAGTGAAGGTCGTATACCTCTGTTGTTTTTTTCATTTTGCTATATTTACGAACTCCCCTATCATGTTACCGATATCTTGAATAATTTCTAGATCGTAGTACTCACATGGGAGGGAAAATAGTAAGATCCATACCGGAGCTACCCTCATATCTTCTTTCTCTGGATTAAACCTTTCTTTCTAGGGTCTAAGGTAAATCCCATCCGAGAAAAAGAATTGTTTAAATTATTGAACCATTGATCTACAAGAAATGAGTGCAATTGAAAGGTAGAATTTTACAGTGGAATAGTAAGAACAATGTACACTTAACAAGACAAATTTCAGATAAAGTTGATAAGAATTGATCAGTAAATTACAACATTATTCTTCATTAATTCCAGAATTATACAAGAATGTTACATAAATGAGAATTCGAATCATGTGGATAGGATTTAAATCTACCAACTCAAGACTGACTGGATTGATAACTAAAAGTGTCTAAACTACTATCGGAGTTCACTAGTCTAACTCTGGATGTCTAATTCAGTCTCTTAATTAGTTATAATCGGTTAAACTAGTTAAATTGATGTGGTAGGTGAGAAGTAGGTGAGAATAGGTGCCTACCCACATGCAACCATGCAAGAATGGCGCTAACTGAATTGGAGGAAATATAATTGAAATTAACTGGAGCATAACTTAGCTTAACTAGTTACCGGCTGCCAACAACTGAAGGAGGATGGTGGTGGTACTCTTAGTGGCTCCTAAATTGTAAGGATTTGTCTTAGAGGCACATAAACTGATGCATGGACATGAATTTGGTTGCAGTTAACCTCCATATGTGTTCCCCACACTCTAGTGACTGGTACTAGTGGCACCAATAGCCTAAGTGGACCCAATGGTACTAGTGGACCCAATATTAATTAATGAATCCTAATTTAGGAAAATATAATCTAATAGACTGAGTATGGACAAGGGAGGATTACAAATCCTAACCCCCCCCCCCCCTTAATCCTAACTTAGAAAACTATGGGACCTGGAAAAAAGGCCAAAATGTCACCCATTACAATCTAAAAGAAAAACGATTCTTAACAAACTATGGAAAATGAGGGAAACCTCATGGGAAACCCCCCCTCAAAATAAGCAGTGAATTAGGAAAAACAAGCTAAAAACTTGTAAACATTTTGCTGCAATTTGCAGCACTATGCAACAACAAATGTAATTTCTTTGTTCTTATGTGCAACAACATTCTGAAAATGTGCATGTGAACCTCTCCAAAAAAGATGATTATTTCTGAAGGAATTTTCCTCTTTGGAAGGAGAAGAATATTCTCAACTAAATCAGGAACATAGACAGCTGCAAGATGAAGACTGAACCCATGTAGAGCAACTGCAATCAACTGATGAGAGAGAAAAAGTGCTTGAGAATTCAAACCATGTGAGGAAAAACCAAGCAACTGATATATGGAATCCTTGAACATCAAACCATGTGAGGTAAGATCAGCTCCAAGTGTTAGGATAAAGTGTCCAGGCGAATGCATAATGTATCCATATTTACTAATTCTGTGAGGAGATGAGCATGT
Organism: Pseudotsuga menziesii; assembly: GCA_001517045.1. Lineage (NCBI taxonomy): Eukaryota > Viridiplantae > Streptophyta > Pinopsida > Pinales > Pinaceae > Pseudotsuga > Pseudotsuga menziesii. Next base: position 1,292,531 of record LPNX010202346.1, read on the forward strand.
GATCAAATAGATAGCTAGAGAAGCCCTGGGACTGTGGAGAGCAAATGATTGAGATCCATAATATCATATATCTTCAAAAATAAGCAATGATCCACAAAATATAATATCACCAAACTCATAAGAGAAAAACGACACCAAATCCCCAACAACAATTTTGAAAGAGACTTGCGGTACTTGTTTTTTCACAACAAAATTGATGAGAGAAGCTAGAAGCATGACTGGAGGCTATTGAAACTTAAGAATTGAACCAAATAATATAATATCATATCCAAATAATTTCATATTAGATCCAATATTGTGGAACAAATCCAAGTGCTCCACCGAGATGGTAGATGCACAATTTTCTCCTTCTTCAAAACTCTGAGTATTGGTGCATTAAATCATGTAGGGATTTCATGGAAGCTCAATATCAATGAGAGTGAATTGATCACTCCTAAAATATGATATTATTTCTAGAATATACAAATATTCACAAAATATAATATCAACAAACTCATGAGAGAAAATGACACAAAATCCCCAACAACTATTTTGAAAGAGACTTTTGGAACTTGATTTTTCACACCAAAACTGATGAGAACAACTACAAGCATTACTAAAGGTTCTTGAAACTTAAAACTTGAAGCAAAAAAGATCATATCATATCCAAGAGTATGGATCAAAGGTTCCAAGTTCCCCACCGAAATGGTAGATGCACAATTTTCTCCTTCTTCAACAAAATTCCGAATATTGGTGCATGCTATCATGTAGGAATTTGATGAAAGCTATAGATCATTGAGAGTGAATGGATCTCTCATAAAATCTGATATTATTTCAAAAAATCCAAAGTATTACTTTTCTACACACCAACAACAACATTAGAGAGAGAAAAACCAAATTCCTCTTCATTTTCTGAAGCAATCATTGGAAAACTTTGCACATAATTTAAAATAGAAGAATCAGTGGAGAATGTTTGTATAGAATGAAAGGAGAGTTATTCTTCAATAAAAGAGATTCAAATGTCTTCTTCTGGAGTATCCATATGAGAATATGATATATCAGAGATCTGATAAACTTCTGGAACAACAGGAAAAGGAGTCACTCCAAGGATACTTTCTTCATCCCGAATTGATTGTGTGGAAGATTTTGCATCTTGAACAACTTCATTAGAGATAATAGAGGACGATAATTTTGAAGAAAGAACTCATGTGGTTCTGTGTGTGCTCTCCAAATTGCTATAATGATCCTCATTGTGCCAAAGTTTCTATCAAATTATGTCCAGAGATCCTTTGGGTATTCAATAGAATCAATAAGCATTAGAGGAATTTTGGGGTCTAAAATGGGACTCCTAAGGAAAATAATAAAATAATAGTTAAAATAATAAAATAATGGTTAAAATAATAAAATAGTATTAATTAATTTTGGAGGAAGAAAGAAAAAACTACTTTTTGTGTTCGTATTTTCGACATATCTCCCTATGTTTTTACTCAAATTTCGATCGAGAGAGCTCGTTGGATGCGGAATCAAATTCCGGGGGATTCCGCATCCAACGAGCTCTCCCGATCGAAATTTGAGTAAAAACACAATGAGATATGTCGAAAATACGAACAAAAAAAGTAGTTTTTTTTAATGACAAATATGCCAATTCAACCATTATGGTTGACTTATTTTATTGAAATTCTATTGGTTCTTGAATTCCAACTCACGAAAACTTATTTTGGCACGTTTTCTTATAAGGCCCATTTTAGACCCCAAATTTCCTCTAATGGTAGCGCAAGCTTGGAGAAAAGGCCAGACATATTGTTCCAAATATCTATCACCATCATTTATCCATTCATTCTCATCTTCATAATACTCTTTACCAAGTACAATAGATAACTCATAGAGACCTTGTCTCGTTAGAGATGAAATCATCTTCAGTTTCCATTGTGAATATCTTGTGGATGGAGTAAGAAGAGGATTTGATAATCTTGAATCCATATGAAGTTGTAATTGCAAAATATCACTACAAAAACAAAAACCCATTCACAATCATGTCAGAATCAAGCCTTCCATCTTGACATGTACACTTTCTCAGGGTCTGTCACGCTTGCAGAGACTTCTCTCAATGAATCGAGAGTTAGCAATACACACTTTGCACGACTTATGTGGAAACCGAGCTACTTCTGGTGTACAATGGAGATTGGATATACTTGTTGTATGCCTAAATAGGATCTGATACCATGTTTAAATTATTGAACAATTGATCTACATGCAATGAGTGCAATTGAACGGTAGAATTTCGCATTGGAATAATAAGAACAATGTACACTGAACAAGACAAATTTTAGATAAAACTAATAAAAATTGATCAGTAAATTACAACATTAATAGTCATTAATTCAAATAGTATACAAGAATGTTACATAAAGTATAATTCAAATCATGTGGATAGGATTCGAATCTACCAACTCAAGACTAATTGACTGGCTAACTAGAAGTGTCTAAATCACTATCAGAGCTCACTAGTCTAACTCCATATGTCTAATTCAGTCTCTCAATTAGTTATAATCAGTTAAACCAGTTAAACATATGTGGTAGGTGAGAAGTAGGTGAGAATAGGAACCTACCCACATGAAACCATGAAATAATGGCACTAACTGAACTAGAGGACATTTAACTTAATGTAACTGGAGCATAACTTAGCTTAACTAGTTACCAACTACCAACAATGGAAGGAGGTTGGTGGTGGTACTCCCAATGGCTCCTAAATTATAGGGATTGGTATCAGAGGCACATGAAATAATGCATGAACATGCAGTCAGTTGTAGTTAACCTCTATACGTGTTCCCCACACACTAGTGACTGATACTAGTTGAACTAATAGCCGACGTGGACCCAATGATTAATTAATGAATCTTAAGTTAGGAAAATATAATCTAATAGACTGAGTATGGACAAGGGAGGATTATAAATCCTAACAAGAAGTACGGTCCTCCTTCTAGGATCTTTTTTTGATCTTCTTGGTTAAAAAATATTATAGCAAAGAAACCCTTAGAGCCCAGTTGTAGATCATAGTTCCCTTTGGGGTTCTAGTTACTTTTGATCCATTGAACCAGATCCCTCTCGCTTGGTCTTATCCCGAAAATTTTTCCACTCAGGGCTTTATCCTTCCATAGTTCTACCTTTCTCTTCCCTTTTTATGATCGTATCTGAAAGGATGTGATTGTTTGGGCCCTTAGGATACAACCCCGCTATCCTTTCTTCCTGCGCGATCTCGTCTCTCCCTCACTCACCTTCCCAATCTCAACTTCCCCTCTGCTGCATCCTTTCAGCCGGTGCCTGGGTGTCATCATCTTCCTATGTCGGTTGGATGAGGGGGATACGACCCCATCCCTGTGTTGTCCCCCTAGATTCACCAACCTTCCAACCATGCCATGATGCCTTCCCTATCCTCACTTTCCATCTTTTTCCCCAGCCTCTAATCCCTTGCTTCTTTGAACCTTAGCTCATCGCATTGTGCCGATTCCAATATTCACCTTCTTAAGACTGTAATTTATGTAACATGCTGTAGTTTTGTTATTAAATGAGAAGAGTTGATGCCCCCTAAGAATTTCTTGTTGATGTATGTGTTTGTGAAGGATGTATTTGTATTTTCTTCTATCTGATTTTATTTGAAATGCATGCTCAAAAGTAGATAATTGGTTAGGTTCATATTCTTCTATGCAACATAGTAACTTATTGAATGAACCTTGGGAACTCTCCTCTTCCTCTCTCTTTATATATCCCTCATCCTTTAGAGGTCCCAACAACACCTCAAGTGAGGCATTCTTCTATTAAGGAAAGGATGAAAATGCCAACATCTCTAGATTATAATGGTCCTTTTTGGCCCTTGCATAGAAACTCGGTCTTAGAAACTTTTTGCACCAACAAATGGTTTCATTATTGTACCTACTTCTGAATAGGGATATTAGGTGGATGGGTGAGGTGATATATCAATCTTTGATTCAATATTGGTGGGACAATAGGTTTGAATACTTTGTGCTACAAGAATCCCTATTGAGAAGAGGGAACTTTCCCTACCTCTCGTATAGTATTTCCCTTATCCTTCAATGGGCTTAGTTGTGCCTCAAGTGAGATGTTTTTCTCTTTGAGGAAGGATGAAAATGATGATGTTTCTAGACTACAACAATCCTTTGTTGGCCCTACATAGAACCCTAGTATTTTAACATTTTTGGACAAACACATGTATTTATGTAAGATACATTCAATAAGGATATATACCATTGAGTTTGTCCCAAATATGACACCATTATGTCCATAACTTAAATATATTTTCAGGCTCACCATATATGCCTTATTGTCATTTCAAGGCCTTGATATTGAAGTAAGGGTAGTTAGCATGATAAGAGATGCATTGATTGAGATTTTTCTTTTTCCTTTGGATAAGTTCTATGTACACCCATTGATTGAGGCAATATTTTGATTTAGATGAAGAGTAGTATGATTGCAAAGGGAGAACTAGTATATTGTAATAGCTTATAATGTTCCGGGTCCTTTTTCGAAGATTAGAAAATATGTGACTATGATTAAGTTACTTTACGAGCTAATTTCACATGTAACCACAAATAATTTTTCTTATGCCTCATGTGCTTTAAGATAAATAAGTTTTTTTTTTCACTAAAACTTTCTTTTTAGCTCTAAATCAATGAAGTTTTAGTATAGTTTCATTTTTGTGCACTTTATTTAAGTATTAGGTATAGTTTCATTTTTGTGCACTCCAATTGAACATGTAAATTAGTATGAAGCATAATTTTAGATATTTTAGTGTGAACTTAAGGATGCTCGATGACCAAGTTCATAGTCTTTCCCTACACATTTTGTCATTCAATAATTTTTATTTATTTACATATATTAACATTATGCAAATCTGTTTTTTTGGAATGATAAGTTAATCTTTATCTTTCCAATAAGAATATAGTAATTTGTTGAAAATTCCAATAAGAATATAGTAATTTGTTGAAAAATGGAAACAAGAGAACATAGTTAGAAGTTCTCTCGATTTATAATGTCAAATCTAACAAAAAACATAATGCTAAGGTTAATACGGGATATGCCTCTTCTTAACTTCCTACTCCTTCGGTAATATATCAAAGATATCTCCTTAAAAGTATTCACCTCTTCTTAACTTCCTACCCCTTTGATAATATATTAAAGATAATCCCCATAAAAATATCCACCTCTTCTTAACTTCCTACCCATTTAATAAGATATTGAATAAATAGTTAGAAGTTCTCTCAATTTATACTGCCAAATCTAACCAAACAATATAATGCTTAGGTTAATACGAGATATGCCTCTTCTTAACTTCCTACTCCTTTGGTAATATATCAAAGATATCTCCTTAAAAGTATTCACCTCTTCTTAACTTCCTACCCCTTTGATAATATATTAAAGATAATCCCCATAAAAATATCCACCTCTTCTTAAGTTCCTACCCATTTAGTAAGATATTGAATATAATTCCCATCAAAGTATCAACCTTAGTAATATCCAACAACAAGATCAAACATGTCCTCTTCTCCTCAACACACCATGCTCACATTCAAGCACCAATTTTATTGACTTTTCCTTGTGGGACGATATTCCCAATTGGAATCACATGGGATGCACACCTCCCAACATGTCTACGACCCAATAATCCTATCCAACCCTATCACCACTTGTGAAGGATTTTCTTGTTTCCCTAGTGTAGGTCATAGAGAAACTGTTGCAATGTGGGTGTCTATAAAAATGTTGTAACATGTTATGATATCCTAATTAGAAAAGAATGAATATTTCTTTTCATAATATCTATCTCAATGTAAAAAGAGTTATCCCACATACATTATGGAGTATTATTCTTCTATTACCATTCTTTATAAAAGAGAGGTGGAAAAATATTTATCTCACATGTATTATGGGATGTAAATTTTCCATACCTCTAGCTATATAATAGCGTTGAGGTAGACCCATTAGGTATATGAAAATATATTGTGAAATATTCTAAAGCTTTGAAATAAGCATATGTGGGGGTGCTCAAGATTGTAAGAGTGGAAGTTTTTCTACGTAAATTTGGTATGCTCTCTTTTCTCTTTACTTTGTTCTCTTGTTCTTGTTATTCATTATTTGATGCTTATGTTGATAGAATATTAGATTAGTTAGATTCTAGTTATTGATTTACATGTTAGTAATCTATTGTTGTATGTTAATGCATATGTAATAATAATCTAACATGGTATCGAAAGTAGTTACTAAGCTCTACCTCCTTCAATAATTATTTGTTAACATTTTTCAAGCATCAAATTTCTTCAATATTTTTGTTGGCTCCTCTTTTTCTTGCGGATTTGCAATTAGATGTGGGAACCATTAAGGGTTATACCATATTTGTGTATTTCTCGCTTTTATGTGATTCTTTTGGAAATCCTAACCTTACCATTATGTTTGGAACAATGGATTTAGATAAGATTGACTATTGGTTCATCAAATTTGGCTTATGTTTGCTCAAAATTGAAATGATTGATTAGACTAGCTTAGCATATGGCATTTAATTTTTTTAACCTAAATTTTTCTAGCACTTTTATGTTTAGTAATTTACCAAAACCTATTTTTTTTCCAGGCCTAATTTTTCTTCTAAACTTAATATCTTTTGATCTGTGAAGCCTTTGTAGTGAATATTTTTTGTAAATGTGATTTTTCTTGATCTATTTATTAGTCCACTCCCCTCACCCGTTCAAACATTGTACAATCCCATAGAGATCCATATGGTCATTTTTTACTTCTTTTCTATGCCATTTTTTTGTTGTAAGCTAATTTTGTGAGGGTATTTCAATCTGTTTGGGTGAATTTTCCTTATTGGAATTTTTTTTCTCTTGCCTAGGGCGAATTTCTACCTATTTGAGGCATTTTTTTCTTTGTTGGGTGCACGGGGGGTTCACTAGTTAAGAAATATCATATCATTTCCATTCATATTGGGGGTTTGAATACTCTTGAAAACCTCAAAAAATATATTGTCTCATATTAAGGGGTCAAGGGGGGATTTTTAAGTTGACATAGTAATATAAATATTGGGGGTTATTTTATTTGGGTGGGCTAAGGAATAAATTGTGGGATATATATATATATATATATA
>LPNX010202346.1:1299919-1310997 GCA_001517045.1 Pseudotsuga menziesii
TTCCTCATTGAATCCTCTCGGTGACCTATTCCAGAAGAACAAGCAAGGACTACGAAAGGTTTTGGCTTGGACTACTAATAGCCATGCTCCCCTATCATGGTTTATAGGCGTCGATTGGAGCCCCGATTACTATTTTTTTTAATATTAACTCTCTCTCTCTCTCTCTCTCTATATATGTATATGTCAAATAAAATGCTTTTTATATTTATTTTAGTATATTGTTTTTAAAATAATTAATATTTATGTTGAATAGAATTCTATGTAATGTTAAGTAAAGTTAAATTTAGAAAGTGATTGTATACAAGATGGTCAATTAAGATAGAGGAAAGTTAGCACAATGGATAAGAAATATTCCGTTAGAACTTAACTTTTAGTCAATAGATTGTTTCAAGTTTTTTAAACATCTTTAAAAAAATTAATACATTTTTCTCATAAAGTAATACTAATTATTTATTGTAGTTTGTTCTTACTGAAGATCAAGTGTTTGTTCACATCTTGTCTCAACAAATAAAATACAATGAAATGTATGGAAGTCCATCCACGGAAGGGTTTCAATTTTACATTTTTATAGAGTTTAATGATTAAGATTATAGAAAACTTGAGCTCTTTGTGGCTATATTTGTATTTACATGATATTAAATTGGTAGATCGGAAAGCTATGGTGTGAAACATCTTCAAATTCCGTTCTTTTCTAAGCATTGCACTTATTATTGGACTATCAGTGAATAGATTCTTTATTACATTGATATCTTGACTTGGTTTCATTTTACACATTTTTCCTTCCCCATTACTATTTTGTTGGGTATTCCACTATCCAACACTACAAATTGATCAATTTCTACTACAATAGATGGGATCATTATTGGCATTATACTATTATTTTATTTAGTTTTTTGTTTTTTTACTAAGATGCGCTAAGGCTCTTATTTGTTACAACTCATAATATGATATAAAGGGGGCATTAAAATTGGGTTGATAAAAATGGATACCTACAATATCTAATGAAACTAGGAGTTTTCTTAATTGAAAAGGTATATCGAAGAAGGGTTTTACAATACAATTTTATGAATTATTTTCCAATATTTAGTGAAATTAAGGATATTCTTTAATATCATGTGAACATTCTTATTATAAAACAATAATAAACCTCCGTAGTTAAGCATTTTCCTCCTTTCTCATAGTTAAACAACTACATATTTTCTATTTCCCCCTCTTTGATTGATGATTTAATCCTCCACGTAGTTGTATGACTACAATACTCCCTCTCTCTTGCATTTTTTCTTCTTTGCATATTATAGAGACGGATCTATATGCCGTATGGTCATCCACTTCTTGTGGTTGCTAACCTATGTTTCAAGATTCGTTTAAGGATTTCACATTTGTATGGGCCATTCCTAAGTTTCTTAACTTTCTTTTATATTGGTTAATGGATATTTTTAAAACATTTTTAATATCTATTTATATAATATTTTGTTTAAATAATTATTGAGTGATATTTGTTTCATAAATATATTTATAAAGTTATATTTTTCTGCATCTATAATAAAAAAATATTTTATAGGCTTCACAAATACTTTTGATGCTTTACATTTAAACAAATGTGATATTTTAAAAGCTATTTTATATATTTTACTCATTTTTTAATATAATTTCAAATAAAGATTAACTTTTAGATATTTTTTTTAAAATATTGTGATAAATGTTTTAATAACTATTTGCAAATCATTTCTTATCAAAGTATTTTTGATAAATAAAGGTAAGTTCAAATTTTGCTTAGTTTGTTCAAACCATCTTGTTGTTTATGCATTGGTTTATAGTTTTTAGTTTGAATCTTTATGTTTGTAAAGATGATTTCTTATTTTTATTTTACTTGGCTCTAATTTTCTTGTGTGGAAGATGTTTGATAATTTCAGGAGTATGTATTTCTTGTATTTTGTCATAGAGATAACAAGAAACCAACTAATGCCAAAGACTTATTGTTTGATGGCAATATTTTTCAATCTATAAGTGATCTATCGTTTTCTTGCTTGCTCAATCTTTACATGCTCCTACTAACCCTTGCTTATGTAAAAGAAATTCATGTTCCTATATCATGTCATGTTTTTTCCTTTGTCATTATGGTCTTATCATGATGATTATATGATCTACTCTCGGAAGTTCTTTTGTGCACTTAGCGTTATGGCTATTCACTTTCTTCATATGTGTATTTGTGAAGAGTTGTGGGGTAGCTTGGTTTTGTCGTTCTTTCCTATCTTAAGCGTATTGATGTTTTTATCTATGGACATTCATCATTGTTCCTCTCTGCAACTTATCCTTTCCAACAACAAAGTTGAAACCTTTTTCCACTTTATCTGGAATGGTTGAAGTTGTAAGAAGGAATGCAATGTAATAAAATACCATATAATTCCACCTTCTTCCAATTAAAATACGATGTAATGAAGGACATCTTCTTTTATGCACTCATGATTATTTATGCGACACATTTTTGATGTATAGGACCATCTGGGGTTCTATTCACAACGAGTTCTACTGCAGAGTTCTTGCATATTTCAACTTAGTTGTGAAGATTGCATGCGTAACACATTTTTGATGTATAGGCCATCTGGGATTTTTGTATTCATAATGAGGTCTATTGTAGAGTTATTTCAACTATCAGATTGGTTAAGATTGTGATGACTATTTGTTGTAAACATGTTCCATTGTACATGCCATTTGAGGTTTTTGTAGATTATTGTTGGCAGGAAGTTTTGGTGTAAGATAGATGCGCAAGGTCAAAGATGCCGCGTAAGGTGGAAAATGATGCGCAAGTTGGATTTACAATATTTTATGTATTTTGGTCATATTTTGTAGATTTGGACCGCATTATGTGGATTGCGGTCATTATTTTGTAGATTCTATTAAGAAGTAGTTAGGAGGTTGGTTAAGTGGACCATGAATGTAAATGCGCAAGCCTATAAATAGATGTACAATTGCAAGTGTTAAGTCCTCTTTTTTTTTTGGTGGGCTTCTTGTGCATTGTTTTTCTTCTTTTGAACTTTTTGGATATGTGTATGTGAGTTGAAGAACTTTTTTGAAGAATCTGTGTTTTGCTGCGAAGGTTAATATGACATGACAGAGATTGAGAAGAATCATGGTGTCTTTTCCTATTTTCCCATTTTCCAGTTTTCTGCGATCCAAATGTGAATGCAATGTGTACCTGTGAATGATGCGCTGTTTTGTGCTATGAATAATGATATACTGATAGATCTATTTATGCTTCAGTGTATCTGCTCTGATCTAAGTGTGTTGAATCTGATCCATTGAATGGTGACATAATTCTATTAATGCATAGTCTAATTGATTATATCAATTGAATAATGTTGTGCTAAGTTGATAAGTAGATGCACTGTCCTCCTTCATACTTCGGAAAATTGGTTCCGTCATCTCTCCCTCGAACATATTGGGTGAGACTTCATTTACTCTGTAGGTGTTGCCAGACAGGGTAAAACCTGTATGGGTCGGTGCTGAGGGAGATTGTGGTGGTTTGGGTGTCAACAGAGAGGGAACCCTTGTCGACTGGTTTTGAGTCAACAATTATTATGGTGTTCTTTAGAGTTCATTGGAGGGATTGGTCTAGGTGTAATTTCATGATCAATGAGAAGTAGTTGTTATCTTCATCAAATCCATAAGGAAAAGTGTGCTCATATTTGCAAGCATGTTATTGAGAATTCTAGAATTTATCATCAAGAGAGATGTTAAAATGTAATTCTATCTTCCTCCAATTGCATTCTTTCTCCCTAATCATCATTAAATGGGACTGTTGGAATATGTAATAATTACTAGTGCGTTGTTGTTGGTTGTGCTTATAAAATAAGGCATAATACTATTCATAATTCTCTAAATTATGTAAAAGGAGTTATCCCACATGCATCAGGAAGTAAATTCTCTTATTACTATTCTTTATATAAGAGAAGTAGAAAACTATATCCCACATCTATTATGTGATATGATTAATCCTTACCTCTAGCTATATAATAGAGGTGAAGGATACTCATTTATACACATGAGAGGATGCACATTATTGTGAGTCACTCTGACATGAAGTGAATATGGAATGTGATGTGTGGGTGCTCAAAATTATAAGAGTGAAAGTTTTCTAAAGAAAAATAAGATTAACCTTTCCTATGGATGTTTCCTCATTAGGGGTTTTACCATGTAAATTTGGTTGTCTCTCTCTTTTCTCTTTCCTTTCCTCTCTTGCATTCGTTATTGACGATTGATGTTTATGTTGATAGGATATTAGAATAGCAATATCTAATTATTAGTTAGTAATTTATTGTTGTATGAGAATGCATATGTAGCAATAGTCTAACATAACCCATATGAGAGACCCTACCAACACTTGAGGATGGTTTTCCACTTCCCTAGTACAGATAGTTGAGAAACCTTCTTAAAGTTGTTCTTACCCATGATTAAGATAAAGGAACACCATATGGAGTCTACACTTCCCTACAAATCCTCTATGGATCGATCAATGTCCACACTTACCATGGAACCATGTCACACCCTTGCTCTTACTTTGGAACTCCATTACATCCCCACTCTCATTCCTAAATCCCATGTTGATGCTACATTAGAACTTAAGATGAAAGGCTTCACAATCCTTGATTATGTTTTTTAATTTTTTTATAATGAATTTATGGGATGCATGTGTGCTCTCTATGTTCTTCATTGTTTGAGTAAACGTAATCTATGTTTGTGGGCCAACATTTGGGCCCAAATAACACACCCTTAACTGATTGAGTATATATAAATAAACTACAATTGCAAGGTAAAAGACAATTAGGTGGGAGGTTCGTATCAAATCTACCAAACTAGATCTCAATAATATCTTCGAGTCCCTTACACTAGCAACATGTGTGTCTTGTGTATTTTAATTGTGTTTTGGGTATCATTGAGCCCCTTACACCTAGATTTATGATTGATGTGTATAATAATTGTTTCTCAAGGGTGGTAAGGGCCACACAAAGCTTGTTTAGTGCACGTTTGTAAAATAGTATGCTCGTGCTTGGAGATGTTGAAACCTTTGATTTTCTTTTTCAAATTTAAGTGGAGCTTACATGTATCAAAAAATATGGATGGTTAATAAGCTCTACCCAACACAATAATAACTTTCTATATCCATAAGTATTTCAAAATATTTCAAAATATTGGTGATCAATAAGCATTCAACAATAGAGCATTAGAGCATTTAGCAACAAAGCAATGATTGTTGTAAAAGTCTAAATTAAGTCATGGGATTGAAAGGAGTATAATTAACTCATGGAATTGAAAGGAACAATTTTAACATTAAAAAATGTATGTTGGGCATAGAGTATTTTATAAGGGCGAAATTTCATCAATTGACTATTTTTTGGCCGTTTAAAAAAATAATAATTGCTAATCAGCTTAAAAAATTGCCTATATATTATATGTATATTTTTTCAAGCCAAATAGTAGCCTAGAATACTAGATTTGTGGTGCCTCATAGATCTACCACTCAAGATTAGATGTTGGTTGGAAGCTAACTTCCTACTTAAGTTGTGGGAATGTTGGAAGAAGGAAGTTATTAGTTTAGTCTTGGACACTTTGGATGATCTTTTTCTAGAAAGTCATTGGTGTGCAAGTCAAACACCTCATGATAGAAAATGCTCAAGGACTTTTGTTCCTCATAAACTTATGGAATGTCTAGAGGGAGCTCAATGTGATTATTTGAAAAGACTATACAACTACCCTTTCATCTCATAATAGAGGGAGCAACTAAACATAAATGTTACTTAGTTTCAAGCTCTAAGGAACAAATCTAATAAGGATGATGCTCCCAAGAATATGGTGATCCATCACAATGTGAAGTTCTGCTAGACTTTCATTTAAGTCTAGTGACCAAGAGGCTTGATCAATCCATCCCTAAATTAAACATATGAATTGAAGAAGTGATGGGGCATAGGGGAAAGTAGGCATTAAGGCTCTAACTCCATGGATAAGAGATAGGCAAGGAACAAATCTATTAAGGATGATGCTCCCAAGAATATGGTGATCCATCACAATGTGAAGTTGTGTTAGAGGAAATCTCATAAAACAAACTTGTGAAGTTGTGCTGGAGGAAATCTCATAAAACAAACTTTCAAGCCTCTCCATCCCTAAATTAAAGATATGAATTGAAGAAGTGCTGGAGCATAAGGGAAAGTAGGTATTAAAGCTCTAACTACATGGATAGGAGATAGGCTTTGTACATCTTAGCTCAATTAATATCTCCCTTGGAGAGATTTGGGACATCCAATGAAAACGTGTAGAGGTGGCTTGTCAACATAAAAAATGATAAGCAAAAAATCCAATTAGAATACTGCTGTAGCGCAATGATTAGCCTGCTGCCATTGCATAATGTTTGATCATAATATGTAGCTGTCTTTGGAGACCCCAGTGACAGATAAATATAATGTCGAAAGAAAACAGCACTTCCACCAACTGCCAATGGAAATAGGAGTGTGTGCCCATCTGGAAATCATGAGTGACCATTGCAAATACTGTATGATCTATCTGTCCGCATGTAATAACTGCTATGCATTCAGGTTTCAGCTCTACCCTGACAGCTTCACTCAATTTCATGGCTTCACAGTCTGCAGACTGCAACGTTGAGGCTTCCATTAAACAATTTATGCACACACAGCCTGCAAAGTAGAAAAGCCACTGCAGACTCAGAACAGGAAGACAAGTTGCTCATAAGTTGTCCTCCTGCCATTTCCAGACAAACAATCTAATTGAGGCCACCCATCCATGCTTTCATTATCTGTTTCTGTTAAGTGTTTTGTTTTGTCTTATTGGTTGGTTTGTTTGTTACAGCCATCCCCAACATAAATACTGAACAAAAAAAAGATGATATTACGCTAAAAACCATAAACACTAACAACCGACATGTATTCAGATACTGCAATCAGTTTGCCAAAGATTCCCATTATGTTTCAAACACTGTAATGCCAGTATTTCCTTGCAGATGGCAGTAGACAGGACTTACATATAATTCTCATGTTCATTGCAAGCCCGTGCATGCTCTGGTCGATATCCAAATGCGTTTTATTCCATCCACATTACATTTTCAATTGAAACGATTTCACGTATTTATCTTTGAGTATAAGCTTTACATTCTGAATGGTTCACAATATATAACCGTTCCTCAAATCCAAGGAAGAATAAATTAATGCTTATGTTAATTTTCATTCATTACACTGTAACTTCATCCTTCTTTTTTGGAGTTCACCTCTTCAGATACCATAGTGCATGAAGGAGCCATTAAAAGACATGGCAGATTGCCAAAGCAAGGCTCTCGTATGATAATGGACACAAATAAATAAATTTGTTTTTTTCTTAATGAAATCAAGAACGGAAAGGAAGATTCAAATTGTGAAGTGAAATTTCATATGATAATGGACAAAAAGAAATCGATTTTTTTTCTCAATGAAATGAATAAGGGAAAAAGGAAGATTCATATTGTGAAGGAGTGAAAGTTTACAAGGGAAGGGATAGTTTGGTCGGTTGATATAATGTTTTGAGCTTTATGTGAAGGTGGATTTTTTAAAGAATGTTTTGAGCTTTATGTGAAGGTGGATTTTTTAAAGAATGTTTTGAGCTTTATGTGACGGTGGAATTTTTAAAGAGTAGTTTGGTGGGTTAACCTAAGTATTTATAGTATTTAGAGCTTAGTGTAAAAGGTTTGATGTTTTTTTCTTTGAGTTATTTTTTTATGTGTTTTACTTAATGTTTTTATCATTAATTATAATTAGAATTGATGAGTTTATAGTGGATATTATTTGTGAAATGCTGAAAAGTGCTCTATAATTTCTTTTTGCAGTTTTATTGGAGAAAATAAAAATCCTATAAAAAAAGTTCTATGCTTTTATTTATAGTTAAATTAATAGTATTTTTGAATTGTTACATCTATTTAGTTGAATTTTGAATTTTTTTAGGTTACCAATTATTATTATAGTTGATGGTTGAGTTACTCTATATTCCAATAAAAAGTGGGGACTCTCCCAAAAGGTTTTTTTTTGTTAAAAAAGTGTGCTTCCCATTTTAAGGAGATGATACTTTATCAAATACACAATCCAATAACCAAAATACAAATTGGAATATTATGAGTGATCACAATATCCCAACAATCCATACAACAGTTTATTAATTTATTAAAAAACCATATATGCAAAAAGTTTTTTTGCAACTAGGATTTTCATAAACTACATACTCATGGATGAAGAATTCTTCAATTACTTGAAGGTCACTTTGGGGGAGGATGAAGAACTTTGGCGGAGGATGGAATCTTCAAGGATGCCCCCAAGGTACATAGAGGTTATGGATTTGGCTTTAGAGGACGTGGGAAAAGTGGGTTTAGTGCAACTATCATCAATTTTGTACAATCTAGTCCAATAAGTATTTAACTCATTTTAATACAAAGGTGAAGACCCATTTGTTCTGTAAATGTTGTTTTTGTTTAAATTGAATCCCATAAAATTTATTACATTTCATCATAATCCTTCAAATTATTGCTAATGGTTTGACAACGTGAACTATTTTACTTTTCCATAACATGGTACTTGCTGCAAAACAAAAGATTTAAGTAATAAGATCATGATATGTTACAAATAAATTGCAAACCCTAAAAATAAATGAGTCACACAAATCATAAATGAGATTAAAAAAATATTGTAATGGTATGTTAAGAATGTAAATTATTCATTCTTTGAGTAATTAATTGACGCATGTTTATATTAAAGGAAATTTTGACCATTCCCTTTAACTTGTAGTATTTAAAATGATTGATGGCCCTTGTGAAAATAACATCACGGTCAAATACCAACATGCAAGCATTTGGAAACCATCACGATGCCATAAAATCCACTCTAAATAGATAGTCAAAATCAGCAAATCATGTCATAAAAAAATAGCTACAGAATCAATCGTTAAAAAAGAAACCAAGCCATACTCAAGAAACAATCAAGGGATCAAAAGCAACATATTTACCAAATTGAAATTGGGTACCCTATAAAATTTCTCAAAAAATTAATGGGGTTGTTGGGGTGCCAACAAATGGCAATCAAATGGATAAACTAGTTATCTCTGATTCAATATCAACAAGAGTGAGATAAAGGTACATTAAAAAAAAGGAACTATAAAATAAAATTCATACCAACTATGTCTCATGGACCCCACATAACAAATCCTTAAAATATTCTCAACCATTGTTGCCACAAAAATATTTTTGTGCAACCACCTTCTTAGAATATAGACTTAATCAATTAGCACACAATTAAATGAATAGGTCTTCTATCAAATTACCATATAAAATATAGCATGTAATCACTCATGTAGGTCATAAGTTTTGCCTCCATCGCCATTGACGTTGCCACTACTGCCAGCGGGAGTCTGTAGCCTCAATAGGGTTTTATTTATTCAAGGTTAGTTACCTTTGTCCCATTCACTAGCTAAAGAAAATCATATTACCTGCGAGAGGGAAGATTAAGCGAACTATCTTGACTTGGGAATTAGCTATGATAGTGTCATTCACATAGGCTTTCAGATACTCAGTGGGCCAACTCATGGTGAGACCTCCCGTCTTGTAGTCTTTGGGACCACAAGCCATTATCCTCGCTAGGTAACCAGATGTTGATAAAGTCATTCCAAAATACGTGCATGATCATGAACAAGTTAGCTTGTGATAAGACTTCCTTCCCTTGATCAACTCTCTTGTCATAACCCCGAATTTTCATAAAAATTTAAATTTTTTAATGTAACATAAATGTCTAAAGTCGTAGTTTAATAACTACTAGCGGCTAGCGAAAAATGAAATAGTTAACAATATGTAGTGATTAACTTCAAACACGTAAAAACTAATACCACTTTAATTTTGATATGTTATGTTTATGACCTGCATTCAGTTACTTCTAGCTATACTGATGATTTGCTTTTGTCAAGTAGGTGAGAATCTATGTTCTAAACTGGGGCTTACTTAGCAATTGCTAACTCAGCTGGATTTCTGGTTCTTACAGGTTCAACAGGTAAATTTTTGAACAAGTAGGAGTTTGTTTTTGCGTTAAGTCAATAAGTACTTCTTTAGCATATTAAAAATGCTAGAACATAAATTGATTAATAGAGATCAAGGCTACGATGAGGTAAAGTAACTTTCTTTGTTGTTTTTGAATCTATGATAGTATTTTAAGTTAGTCATAGAGACCAATATCCTTAACATACTAATGTCTTTTACCAACATGACTTCTAGTTAAGTTTTCATTTTTAATGTTATATGCCAAGTTACTCACAATTTCTACTCATGAGCATAGGGCTCTTAATTTAACATAAAAACACTTTTACTGAAGCATGAAATTACTGCTATTGCTATGTCTAATATTCAATGTGCTGCTTTATACACATGAATATAATTCTAAGATCTTCAAAGAAAAAGTTTACAAATAGATTACCTATAACTCTCTTTAAGCAGTGATAAATATCAACCTGTTCCTTATAATTGTCTACTTGCACTACTAGTCATCAAGCTATAAATTTTGGTATTCTAGTTTATCACCAAGTCACATGTGTTGTTGTAATATTACATTACCATATCGTTACTAATATTACTAAGTAAATTTTTCTTTTACTTTAGGTAGTCTTACTACCTTGTAATTACCAAGGTGTAGTATAAATATTGGTTTTATTTATTATGAGTTTGGTTCTTTATAGAAACCAAAACAACACTAACTTCCAAGAAGTCTTCCAACCATAACACTGTCGAATTTATGCATTTGTAAGAGTTATACTAGTGTATAAATACGACCTAACATTTACTTACATAAAGTTGAACTAAAGATAATGACTGCATTAGTTTAGTTCTTACACAAAGCTAGCTCCCAAACAATGCTTAAGATGTTGAAAACAAGGTGTGTATGAAGAGCACTTAGAAGTGCTACCGACTAAAGGCCAATGGTATAGAATCCATTATTGATCACACATATATACTTTTACAAATGATTGATCTCAAACTTATCAAATGCAAATGATAGCGATATATATATATA
>LPNX010202346.1:1311903-1397150 GCA_001517045.1 Pseudotsuga menziesii
ATGATTTTACCGAAAGGTCGATTGCAACATTACCCTAAATGAAAATGATAAAATACCTTTAATCCAAAACATTATCATTAGTTATAAGGTATAAATTATTGGCAATAATATGTGTTCACCCGACAGTGCAGGTTCACTATATGGATCGACGCACTTCTGAATAAATATTTCGATGGGAACGTCGATGTGCCTCCACCATGCATTGGTTGATTTAAAAACTCACATAGAAACCCTATCCTTTTCATTATCCTTCAAGGGTTTGGCTTTGCACTGTTTGGGTTTCTTTGCGGCCATGAGAGGCTCACCGGTTCATCGTTTGACAGCTCTAATGTGTATGGTATAGTACTGTATCATTTGTGCAAGAGTTAAGGGATTCACAGTTTGTAACTTGGTTTATTTCTGGAAGTTAATGAACACTGTGAGGGTGGTTTTCTTAACTCTGTCATTATCTAGAGAACTGGGCATAGCGTTACCCTTGTCTCTGCTCGTGGCTTGCTCCATCGTCAGTGAAAACTGGAATAAGAACCTCGATGCCTCTGTCACGGGTTTGGCATGAGGGTTTCATTTCTTCAAGGTGCAGTTCCTCGAACTAGTTCGGTCTCCTCCTCGGCTCCAGACTTCTTACTTATAGGTAATAGTATTACCCTGCTCTTATTATTAATTTCTAGTTATTGTTTTTAGCATAATGAATACAACTTCTAACTAATGCATTCGGTCTTGTTCTTATAGATTACAGTTCATCTTCAGGCTTGAAGGAAACCTCTCCAGCATTGGTTGACTTCGTGGCCATAACGGGTAAGCCCCAGTTTGTCATGGTATCTCCCTGATTGCAATGGTTATTGGAAGGAGTTACTATTTGAAGGGAAGCATAGCTTCGGTTCCTCCAATGTTTAGATGCTTAGTATTTGTTAATACTTATTTTTGTTTTTAAAAACCCTTGCATGTTGCTGGGTAGCTCCGGCTCTTCAGCCATGACTTGTAAGTAGTTTCTTTGGTTTGTAAAAGTGATTATAGCTTTACGGCTTGATAATATCATACTCTGGTTTTAAGATAAAAGGGTTTTTCCTGTACTCATGGTTTTAAATTGACTTCTGTTTCGATTACTCTATTTTATTATAATTTATCTTTTAAATGATAATACTGTAAAATAGGTTTTTCTTCTTCAAGTGTTAGTGAAGTAATTTACTGTTCATGATACATTTATAAGTAAATAGTGTTAATGTGAAGACTATAGAACACTCATAATGTAAAATTTATAATTTTATACTATCAGCCCACAATATAATAGTTAGGGTTTAATGGAAAATAAACCCTTGCGTAAATGTATTCTTAAATAAATTATTACTTGAGCACTGTTTCTTGTTTGCTTCAATTTCGCTATTACAGGTGTATTGTTGTTCATTAACCTGTTAATGAAGTATTTAATTTAAAAAGGTTTGTAAATACATTTTAAAGTTTTAAAGATAAAACTATAATCAGTCTAATGCACAGTTTATAGTTTCCTTGTTATTTTCAAATCTGAGTTAGCAATGTAACTAGATATAGATTAACTTGTACTTGAATAGTTTAGTCTAAAGGGTTTCGACCCTTAGTTTTTCACAGGTAATAACCTGTCTAGTTTTTTTTTTTTTTAAAGAATGTATATAAGTCTTATTTATTTCGTTTATTACTTATAAATACATTTATTTTTTTCTTTGTAATTTATAATTATTTAGAGCTTTGTAGATAAAAGATTATTAACCCTGAACACTGTTTATTTTACGTAAGGGTTTCTACTAAGAAACCCTAATCTGGTTTTTAATAATAATAGTTTAAGATTAAGTTAATATTTTCTAGAATTGTTTAGTTATTAACTTGTATACATATTTTCTTGAATAATAGTTATTATTTCCTATAGACTTATATTTCTTAACAGTATACTAATATTGTGGCACTAGTGTATAATACTATTTCTTTCATGTGTGTTTTCATCTACATAAACTAAATTAAAACAGTAAATATAAACAAACTACAATACTTCTTTCTCATTGCATTCTAAACATTGAAATACAGTCTATTTTCATTTACATGCAGATGCAGAATTCACAATTACTATTCTCATTCCATTACAAGGATTATTTCATTTACTTTAATCAAACTAACTATGCTAGAGTACGGCCTGTAACGAGGTGTGGAAAAACATAGCTTATAATTTTAAATCCTTTCTATTTCATTATTTTCCTAAATCATTTTCATTTCTATTAACAGTCTAATAAGAATACTAACTCAACAATGTACAAAGATAGAACTAATTACATTCATGTAACATCTAAACCAAGATTTATTTAACTAAGACAATAAAATAAAATAACATAGAACCTGTTGAGGACAAGACGACAATAGCTTTAGGAGGCCGTTCCTCCCTACCAATCTCCTGGAGAGTGCTCAAACAATGCTTCCTCAGGACCCCCGAGCCTGCTCCTGGTCTTCTTGGCTGAGAACTAGGTGGAGTATGCAACTGCAGAATCCGTCTGTCACCTGACTAGTTCAATACCTCGGTAACAACAATCTGGTCTCAGCAGTATGATCTTCAGCTTAAAAGCTGCAACAAGATCAATTAGCAATTATCCACTCAAACACTTTCCAATTTCCCTTCAATTGAATTGCTCTGAAATAAATTCATTCACCCTAAATGATCACTTCTCTCGAATGAGAAACCTCAGCTCTCTTTAATGGGAATTTTTATAAAGATACCTAGGTCTTCTAGGTCACTTTTCATTAATTGGCCACCTTCTCTTATTCCACTTTCTTAGGGAATCATGACCACAAATGTAGGGAGGTTGCCACCTGCAACAGTTGGAAGTGGTTTGGGGATGCTGCCACATGTCAGTTTTCTCTCCACCCAGTCTCCTCCGTCAATTTGACCAGTAAACACTCTTTTAATAGCTCTCCTAAGCTGTGGTCTCCTCATTTATTTATGTACAAATAAAATATTCAGAGTTTACATTAAATATCCTTGACCCCACTGGGTCATCAATTACAACTTAGCATAAAATTTAACATATTCTTCCTCAAATAATATAAAATTGTTTTTTTGCAAAATTGGGGCATGTGACATACACACCCCCTTAAATTATGACATCGTCCTCGATGTTATTTATTCCTCGTTGTCAGAATCCCCCTGGAACAGAATTGGATATGCATCCCACATATGACTTTCCAATTCCCAGGTGGCTTCCTCTGGACCAAAGTGCTTCCATTGCACCTTCATTTGACTAATGGTGCAGTTCTGAAGTGTGATCTCCCTCCACTCGAGGATACAGTCTGGTTCCACCAGAAAATCTCCTTCGGGTTCCACATGTACATCATTCCAGCTAATAACATGAGTAGCATCATGCACATATTTCTTTAATACAGAAATGTGAAAAACATTATGAACTCCTAAATTCGGTGGTAAAGCTAACTGATAGGCTACTTGTCCAATCGTGGACAGTATTTCAAAAGGACCACAGTAATGAGGTGCTAGTTTGGCATAACTACCCAACCTCAGAGAGCTCTTTTTGGGTCTCACCTTGATGAACACATGTTCACCTACCTAAAACTCTTTTGGAGTTCTTTTAAGGTCTGCTTGACTCTTCTATCAATCTTGCACAACTTTCAGATTACCTTGTACCTGCTTTACAATTTCTTCCATTTCTTTCAATAATTCAGGACCTAATACTAATCTGTCTACCGGATTACTCCAAGAGATAGGAGTGTTACACTTCCTTCCATACAAGATTTTGAAAGGACTAAATCTCACTGAAGCTTGATAATTATTATTATAAGAAAATTCTACCAGGTGCAAATAATCCTCTCATTTACCTGGCTGATCTTTTACATACATTCTTAGTAAATCTTCCAGTACTTGATTTACTCTTTCAGTCTGTCCATTAGTTTGAGGATGGAATGAAGTACTAAAATTTAGTGTAGTATTTAATCCTTTAAACAGATATCTCCAGAAGTTACTTGTAAATTTAGGGTCTCGATCTGAGATTATAACTTTTGGTATTCCATGCAGTTGGAAAATTTTCTTTAAAAAGATATCATCTATGTTTGTAGCTTTATACACAGTTTTTACAGGTATAAAATGGGCTGCTTTACTTAATTTATCGACCACTACCATTATAGAATCATTTAAATTCTGATTTTTAGACAGTACAATAACAAAATCAAGACTAATTATCTCCCATTTCCAGCTAGGAATGGAAAATGGCTGAAGTAATCTAGCTGGATGTTGATGTTCAGTTTTTACTTGCTGACATTCAAAACATCTAGCGATATATTCTTCCAGTTCAGTCTTCATGTTTGGCCAAAAATATTCTTTTCTTAACATAGTTATAGTCTTTTGATAACCCAGATGGCTTGAGTATGGAGTTTTATGGATTTCGTCTAAAATTAATAGCTTAACTTTATTTACATTAGGTACATACATTCTGTCTTTATACAGTAAAAATCATTTTTCATTCAAGCTATATCCTTTACTTAAACTTTTTGTTGGATTTTCTTTTGCTTTTACTTGTAATTTTTGGTAAATTTTATCTTGTTCTAACCCTGCTTTAAGTTGTTCTTCCAGATCTGTTGTATAAGTGCTGATAACTGTTGTAAAGTTTAGCCTTGCATTTCTACTTAATGCATCAACAACTTTATTTTCTTTCCCTTTAATGTGCCGAATTTTGAATACTCACTTAGAAAAGCTAGCCACCTAGCTTTTCTAGCATTCAGATTAGGTTCATTTAACAGATATTTTAGTCCTTTATTATCTGTCATTAGAATAAATTTTCTTCCAATTAGATGATGACGCCACATCTTTAGAGCATGTATGACAACAGCTAATTCTAGATCATAAGTTGCATAATTATTTTCATGAATTTTTAATTTCCTAGACTCATAAGCAATAAAATGCCCTTCTTGAGTCAATACTCCACCTAAACCATCATTGCAGGCGTCAATACACACTATAAAATCTTTATTTGGATCAGCTATTCTTAAAATAGGTGCGCTAGTCAATAAGGTTTTTAACTTTTTAAAACTCTCCTCGCACTTCTGATTCTAGTCAAATTTCTTTCCCTTTTTCTGCAAGGAGGTTACCGGATTTGCGATTCTCGAAAACCCTTCAATGAACGTCCAGTAATAACCGGTAATTCCCATGAAGGATCGAACATCAGTTACGTCTTTAGGAACTGTCCAATCTTTAATTGCCTTTATCTTTTTGGGATCCACCGAAATTCCTTCCTTATTCACCACATGACCTAAGTACTGGATTTTATCCTTAAAGAAGTCGCATTTACTAAACTTTGCAAAGAGTTGATGATCTCGTAACTCTTGCAAGACAATTTTTAAATGTTCCTTATGTTCTTCTTTAGATTTCGAATAGATTAATATGTCATCGATAAACACGACCACAAACTTATTCGGATATTTATGCATTACATTATTCATTAGACACATAAAAATAGCTGGAGCATTAGTTAGCCTGAATGGCATGATGACAAACTCGTAATAGCCATATCGAGTCCTAAAAGTTGTTTGAAATATGTCCTCATCTTTAATTCTAACTTGGTGATATCCAGACCTTAAATCAATTTTTGAAAACACCGTGGCTCCACGTAGTTGATCAAACATATCATCTATGCGAGGCAACGGGTATCTATTTTTAATATTCATCTTATTCAACTGACAGTAATCTATGCAAAGTCGTAGAGTTACGTCCTTTTTCTTAACGAAGATGACAAGTGCCCCCCAGGGAGACACACTGGGTCGAATATACTTCTTGTCAATAAGTTCTTTTAATTGTGACTTAAGTTCATTAAGTTCAAGTATGTTCATCCTATAAGGGGCCTTTGAGCTGGGTACTGCACCAGGTACCAGCTCAATGGTAAAATCTAGTTCCCTTTTCGGAGGTAGTCCTGGGATTTCTACTGGAAATACATCTGCATACTCTTTTAAAACTGGTATATCCTCCAATTTTAATTTATCGATGTTATTTAAATTTTTTCATTAGTTACCATTACTGCATAAGCCTTACAACCTTTCCTAACAGCTCTCTTAAGCTGCAGAGCAGAAATCTACCTTATGGTTGTTTTTATAGGGATTCCCTTTACACTTATTGATTTTCCATCATTATTTAAACAAGTAAAGGTTTTATCATAGTAGTTTAAGATCACCCTATGTTGCTCTAACCAATCCATACCTATTAGTATGTCGTATGAACCCAGAGGTAGTACATTAATCTTTACAAAAGTTTCAAATTGATCCATAATTACTGCAGAATTCTTTACAAAACAAGTTACCTTCCCTTTTGCTCCAGTAGCTAACTGAACCAACCAAGAACTTACAAACTTTTGAACAGGCAGCTTACATTTTTCTACCAATTTAGGTGAAATATAACTTAGACTAGCTCCTGGATCAATTAAAATAGCTATGGGTGTTTGGTTTATCTTACCTTATACTTCCACCATGGAAGTTTGATAATCTGTTTGTCGATTCTCTAAGGCTGCATTGATCTTGGGCATAGTCCTTGCTAAATCTCCAACAGTCATCTCCTCTTGTATTGTATGGATATTATTGACAATATTTTTTCGATTAGGACAGATTGAGGCATAATGTGGGTCATTACACTCGCAGCACTTTATGGGTTCTTTTCGTTCAAAGTTCTTTGTGTAATTACCATGATTATTAGTAGACTCTTTACTCTTTTGATTGTTCTGATTGTTTGATGAATTTTTCTTTTTCCCTTGGAAATTCTTATTAGGAAATTTTTTGGCCTTATTACTTTTAGAATTTTGATTGGGCACAAACTCTTTCTTCTTTTGATCATATTTATTATTATTCTTTTTGGCCTTCCAGTTGCCATGCTCTCCTTTTTCCGATTCTATTCATAACAAAAATTGGCTTTCCTCATAGCTTCTTCCAGAGTTTTTGGATTGTCATACTCAATCCTATCCTTTATGTGATAAGGTAAACAACTGAAGAACCTCTGTACCTTCGATTTTTCATCTACACTGTATGGCATATACCTAAGAAGAATTAAAAAATTACTGTTCAAATATTTCATAGTCATTGTACCCAATTTTAACTCATAGAATTCTTTATTCCTTTCTTCATAGTACTGTTCAAATAAAAATTTCTTTTTAAAGTACTTCTTGAAAGTACTCCAATTTATGTTTTTCTCTCTTATTCCTTTTACTCTCTTTAAATATTCCCACCATATATCAGCTTTCCTTGAAAGATTTTAGATAGCCATTCTAGCCTTTAATTGGTTATAATAGTTATAAATATGGAAGTACTTCTTCATCCCGGATAACCAGGATTCTGCTTCCTCCGCATTTTCAGTTTCCCCATTAAATGTTGGCGGTTTGATCTTTTTAAACTCTCCAGAAATTTCTTCATAAGGTTTATATTTTCTTTTTCTATAGTGGTGATTATCCTCACTACTATCACTAGTAGAATGAAAATTACGTTGATCACCAAATACTTCGGAAGATGAACTGCTTTCATTTTTAGTCTGTTTAGTCTTTTTATACTTATGTTGGTAACTTATGTCTTCTGATTTAGTTCTTTTACCCCTTCCCTTAGTATGAAATATTTCTGTTAGGATCTGATTTAGCTCCTCCTGAGCTCTCAGAATCCTCTCATTTTCTTTTTTAACAGATTCCATTTCAGATTTTAATTCTTTTACTGTTTGTAAAAGTTCTGAGGAATTAGTGGTTATGTCTTCTTGTATAGGTTCTCTTTGTAATTTTTCTTGTTCAGTAAAGGGAGATTCCTCTTCCGCATATTCCTCCAGTCTTTCCATACCTGTTGTTAAACTCAGAAACAAATTTCTTTGTCGAATAACATTAAAAGAAAACAACATCAGCAAAATGATTTAATACACTGTTTCATATAAGCAAGTTGAGATTTATCAAGGCCTAGTGTTTGAACCTTGTTCTCTAATACCACATGTCATAACCCCAAATTTTCACAAAAATGTAAAATTTTTAATGTAACATAAATGTTTAAAGTCACAGTTTAATAACTACTAGCGGCTAGCGAAAAATGAAATGGTTAACAATATGTAGTGATTAACTTCAAACACATAAAAACTAATACCACTTTAATTTTGATATGTTATGTTTATGACTTGCATTCAATTACTTCTAGCTGTACTATTGATTTGATTTTGTCAAGTAGGTGAGACGCTATGTTCTAAACTAGGGCTTACTTAGCAACTGCTAACTCAACTGGATTTCTGGTTCTTACAGGTTCAATAGGTAAATTTTTGAACAAGTAAGATTTTTTTTTGCATTAAGTCAAGAAGTACTTCTTTAGCATATTAAAAATGCTATAGCATAAATTGATTAATAGAGATCAAGGCTACGATGAGGTAAAGTAACTTTGTTTTTTTTGAATCTATGACAATATTTTAAGTTAGTCATAGAGACCAATATCCTTAACATACTAATGTATTTTACCAACATGACTTCTACTTAAGTTTTCGTTTTTAATGTTATATGCCAAGTTACTCACAAGTTCTACTGATGAGCATAGGGCTCATAATTTAACATAAAAACACTTTTACTGAAGCATGAAATTACTGCTATTGCTATTTCTAATATTCAATGTACTGCTTTATACACATGAATATAATTCTAAGACATTCAAAGAAAAATTTTACAAATAGATTACCTATAACTCTCTTTAAGCAGTGATAAATATCAACCTGTTCCTTGTAAACAATTGTAATAGTCTACTTGCACTACTAGTCATCAAGCTATAAATTTTGGTTTTCTAGTTTATCACCAAGTCACATGTGTTGTTGTAATATTACATTACCATATCGTTACTAATATGAATAAGTAAAATTTTCTTTTACTTTAGGTAGTCTTACTACCTTGTAATTACCAAGGTGTAGTATAAATATTGGTTTTATTTATTATGAGTTTGGTTCTTTATAGAAACCAAAACAACACTAACTTCCAAGAAGTCTTCCAACCATAACACTGTTGACTTTATGCATTTGTAAGAGTTATACTAGTGTAGAAGTACTACCTAACATTTACTTACATAAAGTTGAACTAAAGATAATGACTTCATTAGTTTAGTTGTTACATAAAGCTAGCTCCCAAACAATGCTTAAGATGTTGAAAACAAGGTGTGTATGAAGAGCACTTAGAAGTGCTATCGACTAAAGGTCATTATCATTAGTTATAAGGTATAAATGATTGGCAATAATATGTGTTCACCTGATAGTGCAGGTTGACTATATGGATCGACCCACTTCTGAATAAAATTTTCAATGGGAACGTGGATGTGTCTCCACCATACATTGGTCGATTTAAAAACTCACATAGAAACCCTATCCTTTTCATTATCCTTCAAGGGTTTGTCTCTGCGCTGCTTGGGTTTCTTTGCATCCATGAGAGGCTCGCTGGTTCATCGTTTGATAGCTCCATTATGTATGGTATAGTGCTGTATCATTTGTGCAAGAGTTAAGGGATTCACAGTTTGTAACTTGGTTTCTTTCTGGAAGTTAATGAACACCGTGAGGGTGGTTTTCTTAACTCTGTCAGTAGTTAGAGAACTGGGAATAACATTACCCTTGTCTCTGCTCATGGCTTGCTCCATCGTCAGTAAAAACTAGAATAAGAACCTCGCTGCCTCTGTCACAGGTTTGGCACAAGGGTTTCCTTTCTTCAAGGTGCAGTTCCTTGAACTGGTTCAGTCTCCTCCTCGGCTCCAGACTTCTTACTTATAGGTAATAGTTTTACCATGCTCTTATTATTAATTTTTGGTTACTGTTTTTAGCATAATGAATACAACTTCTAACTAATGCATTCGGTCTTGTTCTTTCAGATTACAATTCGGCTTCGGGCTTGAAGGAAAACTCTCTAGCATTGGTTGAATTCGTGGCCATAATGGGTAAGCCCCGGTTTGTTGTGGAATCTCCCTGGTTGCAATGGTTATTGGAAGGAGTTACAGTTTGAAGGGAAGCATAGCTTCGGTTCCTCCAATGTTTAGATGCTTAGTATTTGTTAATACTTAGTTTTGTTTTTAAAAACCCTTGTGTATTGCTGGGTAGCTCCGCCTCTTAATCCGTGACTTGTAAGTAGTTTCTTTGGTTTGTAAAAGTGATTACAGCCTTACGGCTTGATAATATCATACTCTGGGTTTAAGATAAAAGGGTTTTTCCTGTACTCATGGCTTTAAATTGACTTCTGTTTCGATTACTCTGTTTTATTCTAATTTATCTTTTAAATGATAATACTGTAAAATAGGTTTTTCTTCTTCAACTATCATTGAAGTAATTTACTGTTAATGATACATTTATAAGTAAATAGTGTTAATGTGAAGACTATAGAACACTCATAATGTAAAATTTATAATTTTATACTATCAGTCCACAATATAATAGTTAGGGTTTAATGGAAAATAAACCCTTGTGTAAATGTATTCTTAAATAAATTATTACTTGAGCACTGTTTGTTGTTTTCTTCAGTTTCGCTATTACAGGCGTATTTTTGTTCATTAACCTGTTAATGATGTATTTAATTTAAAAAGGTTTGTAAATACATTTTAAATTTTTAAAGATAAAACTATAATCAGTCTAATGCACAGTTTATAGTTTCCTTGTTATTTTCAAATCTGGGTTAGCAATGTAACTGGATATAGATTAACTTGTACTTGAATAGTTTAATCGAAAGGGTTTCGACCCTTAGTTTTTCACAGGTAATAACCTGTCTAGTTTTATTTTTATTTTTTTAAAAAGCATGGATGTATATAAGTCTTAGTTATTTCGTTGATTACTTATAAATACATTTATTTTTTATTTGTAATTTATAATTATTTAGAGCTCTGTAGATAAAATATTATTAACCCTGAACTCTGTTTATTTTAGATAAATAAGGGTTTATAAGAGAAACCCTAATCTGGTTTTTAATAATAATAGTTTAATATTAAGTTAATATTTTCCAGAATTGTTTAGTTATTAACTTGTATACATATTTTCTTGAATAATAGTTATTATTTGATATAGACTTATATTTCTTAACAGTATACTAATACTGTGGTACTAGTGTATAATACTATTTCTTTCAACTGTGTTTTCATCTACATAAACTAAATTAAAACAACAAATATAAACAAACTGCAATATTGCTTTCTCTTTTCATTCTGAACATTTAAATACAGTAAATCATGATTAGCTTGTACCTCGTTAACAATTAACAATGCATAATTACAATTAAAATAATATAAACATGTGATTTAATATAATTTAGTATCAAATAGATCACGATACATGTGAATCTCTAAAAGGTATTTTTTCTTCAAAATGAAAATGCATGAAAGGTTTCGAATCATGATTGATGTCTTTGTGTAGAGTAAGATGATCATTTTGTGAACGATGCCCCCTTAAAGAATCACTTTCATTACAAACATATAATTGAGAAATAAAGTCACGGGTATCAAAACAATTGGATGATTAAAGATCTAATGAAGTGTTAGCAAAATAATCGATATTGGAATCTAGAATCTCTTTACTTACGCTAGTATATAATTGTTAAATATTATCATTAGATCTACTAAATTTAAATTTAGAAGAATCTTCAAGAGTATAATAACTTATTTCATAATCATTTGAAGTTTGATTTTGATGTGAAACGAATATGGGCACATCAGAATTTAAATCAAGTTGATTATGGTCCATACCTAACAAAGTGAAGGAAGTCATATCTACAATTTTAAAATCTTTAGATTCTTCATGCAAATTTAAGCCATGTGGTGAATAAATATCAATACACGATTCAGATTTGTCATCCACTAATTGACCAAGTTCATGTGAAAGAGAAATAATGTATTGAAATGACGAGTAAAAGAGGACGATCTTTTAAAGGAAAGCTACGATAGAGATTAATAAATTTAACAACAATATTTTCCAATGATTCATCATTTTTCCTTGTGAGATGATCCAATTCATTGCATAATTTAGACAAATCATTGTTAGGATTATGTATAATCCTCCATTGTCCACCATAGTCTAAATATCAGTTTCATATATTAGGAGTATGTTTCCACTTCATTAGTTCCATGGGGAAGTTATTTGGGCTCCAACTACCACTTGATGCACCAGTCTGCATGTGTTTAGGATATCTAGAGGCCAATCCCTATATTTTAGGAACCCACACAGAGTCATGGGAGTCCCACCATCATTTCACCCTAGTATGTCTTGAGTTATGCTCTGTTGGGACTAAAATAGTTCATCTTCAATTATCCTAGCGCCACATTTTCATGATTTAAGGAGGTTATGCGCCTGTTCTCACCTACCTTGGCTAGTTAACTGATTGTGAACTGATTTAGTTGTCCGCAGTTACACTAGGATGTCTTGAGTGGTGATTTTCCCATGGAATTAGAATCACTGCTAGAGGACTTGAGTTCTCTTTATTGTATCATAGATGTATTACATACAGTTTAATGATGATCATATTAATGTCACACTATAAATTTTTTTCCTCTTGTCTCAATATTTTCACCATGATTGTTTGGAATTCAAGCACTTGAAATTCTTCTTCCTCATTCACTCTTATTTCACAGTGAGGTTCACTCCATCGTGATGATCCTGTATCTTTAATAATTTCACATGGTATCACAACAAGTGCTCACGCCATTTTCAATCCTTGAAAAATTTCATTGATGCACCATAAGCAACTAGGTTCCACATAATTCATGGTGTCTTTTCCATGCTCCCTTTGGATTTATCAAGAGAAGTCTATCCAGGTGTGAAGAACCTTGATAATGTGCACATGTCGAAGTAGAGTGTGATTGATTTAGTTTTCCTTTGAATTGAATTTTTTATGCAGTTAAATTGAAGAATTCAAAATATTTGTGCCTCTCCTGAAGCTGCAAAATGGAGAATCCAACAACATTGACATTGAGGATCCTCACACCCTTCAATTATCTAGATTATAGGGAAGATATGAAGATTGTGTTGCACAACAAAGGTCTATATAGGGTCACAATGGGAAAGGAGTTCGAACCTGAGTAGAATTTAGAGAAATTGAAGTATCTGAAGAAATTGGATGAATCCTTTGGTTTCATGTGCATTCATATCTCGAGGGAGTTACTCTTCCTCCTTGATGGATTAAAAACACCAATGGAATTATGGTAGAATTTTGAATCACTATTTGGAAAGAAAGATGAGATGAAAGGCCACATTTTGGAGAATGAACTAATTTCTCTTCAACCCAACAATTTCAAAACCATCTAGCAATTCTTCTTCGAGTTCAATTCTTTGGTCATGTAGTGCAAGCAATGCAATATTGACAAGAAGGATGAGAAATTGGTGCTCTCCATTATGATAAATATTGGCCACAAATTTTCAGTATTTTTTTCCACCTTTCACTATGGGAAAATCACTACCCCAAACTGGTGAATTCCCTCACTTGATGCATTCACTGAATCTCTCATTCAAGAACAAGACAAGTTGATTCAGATGGGAACCCTCAAAGCGTTTAAGGATCTAGCTCTTTTGTCTAGGGAGACCAAGAATGTGCAATATTAAGGGAAACAAAAGGGGAAGGACAAGAGATATACTGAATTCAAACCAAAGGAGGAGTTTGATCCATCAGATGGAAACTCAGGTTTCGAGAAGGAAAAGTAGAAGAGGATTGAAAAGATCAAGTGTTCCTATTGTAATAAATGAAACCATTCAGAGAAAGACTGTATGAAGAAAACTATAGATCAAATGGCTAGAAGTATTGAATAACATCATATTTCCCTCCTATAAGGCATAAGGAATATTGATCTTGAAAGTAAGGAAAATGATCATTAGAGATGCCATCCACTGAAGGTTGGATTTTCAAAATCTCAAGCTTTCCTCATTGATTCTGGAACCTCCAACTACATGGTTGCCTCCGAAAATCATTTTCTCCATTAAATATCACTGATGGACCAAGTATTCACATGGGAGGTGATATTCAGATCTAAGATGAATGGAAGGGTACAATACAATTAGAACATATATTGTTCAAAAATGTTGTGCATGTACCTTCTTTGGCAACAAATTGTTTATCTATTTACGAGATGACACATACTGGTTCACCAAAGAGAGATGTTTTTGGACTTGAGACAGTTGAGATATATATCTCTAACGGGAAGCTTATAGCTAAAGGTGTTGCAAACGATGCATCCAAAGCATTTGAGTTCTCACACTTTTTTCCATACACAGATCCTTTGCAAGATCTACAAGTAGTTAAAAGGGAATGTAAATCTATTCTACCTAAACCATTCACATATGATGATGTTGCTTATTATGATTTAGATCCATAATTTGAAGATGAGGACCAAGTCAAATCATATCTTGACATTGAGGATGAAGTTCAAACAGATCCAAATCCATATCCAATTGCTACTCCCAATCCTAGTCCTAAATGGGCTCATAAAGTCATTGAGGCTACTGGGAACAGGCTTGGATATCCATCTGACAAAAGGAGAACCAAATCTCAGTTTCAAGATAACAACCTTGTGCTATGTCATACATATCCACTTCTCCTAGAGAGGTGATATAAAATACTAGAGAAGTGCTACATGATGGTGGGGTCTAATCGATAGTTCTACAAAGTGTCTTTCCATGATCCACCATGGTAGGAAGCCATGGATAAGGAATATGAGTCATTGCAGAACAATGAGACATTGGATCATATCGATTTTCCTCTAGAGAGAAGAGATAAAATTTCCTATCTACATGGTAAATTGGAAGAAGAAATCTACATAGAACAACCTAAGGGGTACACTGATGATTATTTGTTGGTATGCAAGATGAGGAAACCATTGTATGGGATCAAGCAAGCCCCCAGGGTATGGAATCCCAAGTTGAACTTATAGTAGGGATTTCTCCCCTACTATGTGCAAAAGAACCAACCCTAGATAAGGTAGATCATAGGGTAGAGTTCAACAATAATGACAGGAAGAAAAACAACAATAACAATATTTTTTAGGTTTTCAAATATATAATACTAAGTAATGCATAACAAGAACAAAATATAACTATTTTTTTTTCTGGAAAGTAGGCCACCATAGTCATCCTTGGAAATGGTCTCTCAAATCCACATTTTGGGTCTCCTGTCTCTTCCATGAGTAGTTGTCAAACAAGGGAATAGGTCCAAATGGGTACAGAGTGAACTCAACATACACTATGGGGAATGGAGTGGAAAAATATGGGAGTAATGGTAGAAATGTGTATAGTGCGACTGAGAGCAAATAATAAAAAGTGTTTTGGGGGAGTCCTTCACAATGTATTTATAGGATGGTCCTAGGTTTTTTGACCCACGGTAATGACCCATGGTATTTTATTGTCCATGGTATTTATCTATGGTTTTTTGACCCATTCTCATTTTTAGGGTTTTTGACCCTTTTTTTGGGGAGAGTAGGAATAAATCACAATAAATTCTCATCTTCCCTTCACTTATGGGAAATGAATAATGATGTTTTGGACCATATTTAGTGCAAATACAATTGTGAAGGTAAAAATGGAGGAAATAAAGGTGGGAATATGATGTATGATTATGGTTTAGACCATAGAGAGCTAGGTGAACATTTTTTAGTGTTAATAGATCCCCCCCTGAGGTGTGAGGGAAGTATATCATTGTATGGTCGATAGACATTATAGGATCACGGGAAAAATGGCAACAACAGTGGAGAGGCTGGAGAGGACCATGGAGGAGTGGAGTCTCCTTATTTGAACTATGATGGATTTTGGTTTGTATTACTTCTCAGCAAAGGATGAGGTACATATAATCTCATACATGTAAATGGACGAGGCGGGCATACCCATGATCATAATAATGTCTTGAAAAATAAATAATGGGGATCAAGGCTCAAATAATGGGAGTTGATAAAACACATATAAAACTGGCGATACAAAATGGTGGCCTCAATGGGAGGCTGAACACAAATAATGATCAGAAGAACTGATACATAGGAACAATGACATTCTCATGGAATAAAATATCATCACCACTGATCTTCTACTGGATCTGGAGGTGTACATAACTGAATGGACTAAATGAATGAGAGTCAGAATCTATGTGGTACAACATACAACATCAAGTACTGGAGATATATGGAAGCATGAAACTGAGGGGATTCCGAACACTGTCCCCAATGTAGTCTGGAAATCACAAGGGACATGAGAATGTTTGGGTCCCACAAATAGACTCACCAATGTGCTAGAGTTAGGTGACAATTAGGGTCTTCGATCAAATAATGAACGAACCAATACCCTATATGTTAGGATTATAATCCTCCCTTGTATGATTTGGTCATTATGTCTAAATCAAAAGTCATGTCTAAATCAGGTTTCCTTTAAGTCTATTTTTAGTCACTAGCACAATTGGGTCCACTTGGCCTAATTGGGACACATGCACCTGTTACTAAAGTGAGGGGAACACTAACTGAGTCCAACTACCATTGATTGCACTTGCATGCATCAGTTTAGGAGCCTCCTAGATCAATATCTAAAAATTAGGAGCCATTGGGAGTGCTGATACCAACCTCCATCAGTTGAGTTCAGTTGGTGACTAGTCAAGCTCAGTTAGGAGTCAGTTACATTTAGTTCTAGTTCCCTACACTCAGTTCTATTCATTTAGCGCTAGGATTGCATGGCTGCAAGCAGGTGAGGCACATTTAATCACCTACCTCATTGAGTTAGACTAGTCAACATTGAATTAGACACTTGAGTTTAGATTTTGAACTTTGATGAACTCTGATAATTATTTAGACAAGGTCAGTTAACCATTCAGTCAAGTAGAGTCCAACCAATTTGAATTTTTTCGCATGGATTCAAATTGCATGTGGCTATTTAGACATTGTACTTCATTGTAATTAATTATCTAATTACTTTTTATTAATGAAAGCATTCACAATTGCAAGGCATTTTTGCACTGTTTCATTCTTCAATTCTTGAGTAAATTGTGTGATCTATTTTGTGAGTTGTGTGTTGATCCATAGATCTATGTGCTCAATTTAATATGGTATCAGAGCCTATGAAGGACAAGGCACTTCTCCTACTATATATTCATACTTGGATCAATTTTTTTTTTGAGCAAAATAGATCCTTCTAGTACTACACCAGAAGCGGAGAATTTACCACTTAATACCCCAAGAAAAAGAATTGTTGATCAAGCTTGCTTGACCAACTAAGGTGGGTGTGAAGGAAATTCCAAAAGAGCAGACTGTCGACATTATTTTTTTCTGTTTGATTGTGTGATTTACAGGTTTATCAGTCTCCTTCACTACATTCTCTACAAGCAGCTCAGTCTCTTTCCCTGCATTCGCTACATTAGCTCAGTCCTCTTCTTTGCATTCTAAATGGATCCTCCAATGGACCTTCTCACTCCTTTCAACTACCACCAATGAGAGGAGGACATGGATATGTGCTACGCTCCAAAAGGCTCTTCAGACTCACAATGGAGACAGGGAAAGAGCTAATTCATTATCTGGATAAAGAAAAAGGATTGGAATAGGCTTGATGAATCCTATGGATGCTTGTGCCTCTCAATCTCTCGAGACCTTCTGTTCCACATCAATGGATTGAAGATTCCCAAGGAGGTTTGGGATAAGCTTACTTCCTTATTTGACAAGCAGGATGATGTGAATATATATCGGCTAGAGAATGAGCTGATCTCTCTCCATCCAGCCAATTTCGAAACACTAAATGACTTCTTCACAAAATTCAAGCATCTAGTGTTCCAATTGAAGTTGTGCAAGGTTGAGAAGGAGGATGATCAACTCATCCTTTCCATTCTCTCCAAAATTGGTGTAGACTATTTAGTGTTTTTATAAACATTTCATTCTGTGAATCTCTCTACTCCAAACTAGAATATTCCTACTCTTAACTCTTTCAATGAATCTCTCACTCAGGAGCATGACAAGTTGATCCAAATGGGGATCATTCGATCTTACAGAGATCAAGCACTTGTTGCAGGAGGAACTAAGGTAGTGAATGATAAAGGGAAGAAAAAGGATGAGTCTCATGTAGAGAAAGAGTAGTCAAAAGAGCCTTCAGGTTCGAAGAGAAGCAAGACAAGTGGAAAAGGAAAGACAGTAGACCATTCTTAATGTGGAAGGGGCTTTCATCTAGAAAGCTCATGTATGAGAAGAACAATTGATGAGATGTCTCTTCTTCTGAAGAAACATAACATTATTGTACCTACTAGAGCAAGGAAGGATATTCATAGAGAATAAAATGAAGAACATGAAGAGACATACGATGCACTGAAGGCTAGCTGCTCAACAACACATGCATTCTCCTTTGATTATGGAGCTTCCAATCATATGGTTGCATCCATAGAATCATTCTCTTCCTTGCAGTCTTTTGAAGGTCCTAGTATTCAGATGGAAAATAACAGTAAAGTTTAAGCCAAAGGGAAGGGATTTATTAATCTTGAACATGGAAAGTTCAAATATGTGCTTTATGTTCCCTCCATAGCTGCAAACCTGTTATCTGTATACCAGATGACTCATACTGGCTCTTCAAAGTGAGTCATATTTTGTTTTGACTCAGTGTAGATCACATATATCTCTACTGGGAACATCAGAGTGAAGGGTGCTGCAAATCATACATCCAAGGAATATGAGTTCTCACACTTCATCCCATTTTTAGAAGTAGTGCACTCTCAGTAGCCACTTGCAAGGGAAGGTAAAAACATTTCATCTACTTCTTTAGCAGTTTCCACTAGTATTGCAGATCCAGATGTATTAGTTTATGAGGTTGAGATTCAAGGTGATTTAGATCCATATCCAGTCCCTACTTCCAAACTGGAAGCTAGGAAGATGATTGGAAATCCATTTGACACTCAGAATGGAAAGACCCCTGCGCTATGTCATGCAATATTACCTCCTTTAGAGAGATGCAATAGAATTCATGTAAGATGCTACATGGAAATGGCTCAGTCTCACTACATTTAGAAGAATAGAGTGGATCATACACCTCTTCATCCAGCAATAGGAAAAGGTTACATTCCTCCTTCCTTCTATCATCATTTTAGGAGAATATAGAGAAGTCTACATGCCAGGCCCCAGGATACCTATGCACATAACATCATGTATGCTGCTCCACTACATCACATAGATTGTAGCAACACATTTGTCAAGTTTTTAAAACTTGAATCCTGATTCTATCTGCTTAGTTAAACTTGGGGGATTTTTTCCCATGTGGTTTTTTCCCCAGCTCCTTGTGTTGAGAAGTTACTTTACTTTACTTGCTGTAATCGGTGACCTATGGTCTTAGTTACTAGGGACCAAAAATTGTCTAAGTTAGCATTCAGGGGGGGGTGTTAGGATTATAATCCTCCCTTGTCCGATTTGGTCATTATGTCTAAATCAAGAGTCATGTCTAAATCATGAGTCCTTTCGGTATATTTTTAGTCACTAGCACAATTGGGTCCACTTGGCCTACTTAGGTGCCGGAATTGGGTTTTTAAACTAGTCGACGCTTCCACGGATGAAGTCTTTCGCTTCAACAGAGTATTAGTCCAACGATGAAAAAGGTTCATCGAGGATGAAAAAGGAGTGATGGTGCATATCATCCCAAGGATACTCTGGATTTAGAAATGAGTCAAGGATTTCCTCATCATTGTGAAATCAGCACACGAAGAGATCGGATGGATATTCAATGACCAAGGAGGGGGAAGAACTACTGGAGCTAGATATCCTGTAAATGGTGTTGGTTGTGTCCGAGGAAGAAATCAGAGGGTGGATCTCCTCAAGGAAGGTAATGTATGACTCGCAAGAGTGCATGCGAAGGTAACTAAGGGGCGACCTATACTCGGGAACGTTTGGGAAATGGTGTAAATAATGACCATATAGGCCGCAAAATGCGCATGGATGGTTGGTCTGCAACAACTTGATCTTCACCGTAGGTATGATTGGTATGTTGAAAACTGGAGCATCTTTGGTCTTGACTAAAGTATGCATGTGGGTGTGAAGGATAGGAAAATCAGGAAAATTCTATGTTGCATGGCCTTGGACATCGCATAAAGAGAATGTAGGAGGAGGACGTGCTTCTGTCATTTCTTTGGATGTATTTACCCCAATTTTATTGGGAGGAGGGGGGGCAGGAGAAAAAACAAGAGCAGTCGTTGGTGTACACGGAGGTGGGTGCAACATTGTCTCAATCAATTGGATGGGAGTTAACACAATCTGGGGATTTGGGGGTGGGGTAGGTGGATTGAGGTACCACACATGAATACCTAAATTCAAACTAGGGAGGTTGAGAGTAGCCATGACAGGCTTACTCACGATGTCAGATGTTGGAAAGAGGAAGGGAATCATGTGGATAGGGAATGAATCCCAATAATTCACAGAGGTATGTAGTTGAGGTTGTGAGAACGCCACAAGATGTGATAGTGCACATATATGATATATTAGTAGATGAAGGAGGAGGTGGTAAGGAAAAAAAGGAGTCCGTTGTGAGGTGGTAAGGACAAGTAATCTTGGTCCAACATCGGACATGGATGGTATGGACACGTTGTCGATGGTAGTGTTGATACTTATAAGGACTTGTTTTGATGTGGCTGATCCCTTGGGGTCATAATACGTCAACTAGTCGATGGTCACGATATTCCCGTCACTAGAGAACATCAAGAGTCAAAATATGGTAGATGCAATGACCTGCATTGCATACATATAAGTACAGCCTAGGAGGAGGTTGTAATCAAGATGGGAATTGAAAACCTTAATGTTAATTAGCATTGTTTTTCCAGCTAACTCAATAGGGACATTCGCGAGGAAGCCTTGAGGTTGAGTCGCATGACCATCATAGGCATGAAGAGAGGTGGTGGAAGGTTCTAGGGTGGGATATCCAAGTTTCTTCCAAACAAAGGTTGACATAACCCCCTCATCAATTATGCAGAAATGGGTGACAAAATTCTGAATCGTGATGAGAACTTGGAAGGAAATAAATGATGGCATCTGGGGCTCTCCATGATCTAGGTCAATGGTGATTAAACTAGAATAAGAGGGATAAATGACACATAATGAGGATAACAATGATTTACATCACAACGAACAAGTTTTGAGCACTTCCATAGAGGACATGGACGAGGGAGACTGAGCCAAGTCATCAACTATACTGTAGTTGAGCACAAATCTAGCAGTGGAATATTTTGTGACGCGACACAAAGAGAACCGCAGGACTTTTGCAGTCCCGTCCATGGGAGGTATCGGAAGATGTAAATAAATATATGGAGTGGTGGAGGTAGATTTTGCAAAAAGGTTAAATATTTCTATGGCAGAGCCATACTGGTTTCGTCGAGTCTGGAGGTTGACATCGGACGATAATGTCATGAGGTGATGGACACCAAGATCAATGAGTTGAGTCGTAGAATTTCTTGTGGGAGTTTGTGGGACCAAGGGATGGGTTGCAACCATTCCTTGGTGTGTTACGGTGTTTTGGAGCACTATAGGTGGTTATGGGTTCAGCTAAGCCGGAGTAGCCCCATTGGGGTAATGTTGGTTATCATCTTGGAGTAACTAACATACACTATTCATATGAGGACACTGGTGTGTGTAATGGTTGTAAGTGTTACATTAGGCACACATATGGTTAGTCCGTAGCTGTGGGTTTTTTCCAAGACTAGTGGGATATTGGGATTCTGTGCAGGAGGGTCAGATCTGGTATTGTTTAGAGGGTTGGATTTTTTGCCACCTCCTTGAGGTTGGTTGTTTCCCCGATTCCTACCTCTCTTATTTCTTCCCTGACCTTGTTGATTATTGGGGGTAGGTTGACTAGGGAGGTTCTGATGTGCATAGACCTGTCGTGAAGGAGTAGGAGGAGTCAGGTCCGGGGCAAGAGTAGGTTTCATAGGTGGTATGTAATAGACTAGAGTAGTTGGTGGGGCTACAAAGCTAAACATTTGGCCAATATACGAGTGTGCCGAATAATTTGGTCCATGGACGCGAGGAGATAGTGTGGGGATTGAATAGGAAGGCGTGGCTCTGGACTGAACCGTTACACATGAAAAATTAGTGGTGTAACCTGGTTGGGAAACACTTGGGGTGTTACCAGAATGGGGTGGCATCATAGGAGAGGCCTGGTAAAAGTAAGGATGATGGGTAATAGAGCCAATGGCTCCATCAATGCCATGGGATTCCCTTGATGTATCACGGCATGAGAATCCCACACAGGGAGCATTGAGGATGATGGTATACAAGTAACAAGATTGCGTGTATATATGATCAAATTGTTGATCCTTCAAGATGGATTCCTCCTCAATTTTTAAGCACTTAGATGCAATGTCCTTGGCTATGGGGGGAGTAAGGTCTTGAGAAACTAATCTAGGAAAATCCTATCATCCAACTGGATCTTACACAAGCTACGACGATGATGCCATTCATGGATATGATTTGTGATATGGGTAGCTGTGTTTTGTTTACAATATAATAATATTTCCATACCCTCATCATAACAGACGAGTAACTGGAAGTATTGAAGTAACATAGAGGATATCGAGGAAAACTCAGGGTAGGTGGCATGAGGAAGTTCGATATACCACTTGGTTTCAACACTAGTGAGTGTGCGTTGGAATAACCTCAATCATACAGAATCATCTACTATGTTTTTAGATGAACACCATAAATGGAATGACATAATGTGATTTTGGGGGGCCTCTCCCACCTTACCCTCAAACTTAGGGATGTTCGAGGGAATTTTGTTAGGCATAGGAGGCCATAATGGGTTATGATGAATGGGTTTATTTCTCAACTGTTCCTAATAAGGAAGGTTGAGACTATCCATAAAAGGTAGACTAGAACCAAGAGTGGATTGGAAAGGGCCATCAACATTGCTGGAACCAGAAAGAATGTAATTCCCATGGGTGACCTGCGGTGGATATGGATGACTTCCGACTATAGGAGTATGAACTCAGATATTAGGGATAGTCAAAATGGATGTGGGAAGGCCACTTCCCCCAAGTATAAAGGGTGGTGTGGTGGGAATCATGGTGGATGGAGTGGGACCACCACTAGTGGGTAGCATAACATCAGAAGTGTGTGCGGTGGAAATGGGACCACTAGGACCACAAACTATTGGTCCACTGGAAGGGATAACCATAATGATGGGTGGAATGGATACTAGCCCACTACCAACCATCCCCCCTGGAAAGGGACTAGGATTTGCACCAACCACGAGGATAGATGGGGTAGTTAACAAGGTAGGTTTATATTGATAAGACTCTGAATCATACTTTGATGTCGTCTGTGGTTCTGAAGGTGGTGAATGATGTCAAATGTGGATCTGAAGGTGATGTTTCAAAGAACTGAACTGAGGGGTATGCCTCCTAATCCTATGGAAGTAATGTGGTGGAGCTATGAGGACCTGATTGAGTGTTGTGTAGTGAATGAAAACTTGAGAGTATTAATCCCAGGATAAAAAATACAACTACAACTGAGTGTGTATATGGAGAGTGAATAAATGGTGGCTTGCAGGCCAACAACAATCTCTAAAATTGAATTGCAAGAATGGGTTATAGCAAGGCGAGTATACAACAAAGTGGCCAGAAATCCAACAAGCAACACTACATAGAAATAAAATGACACACTAATATATGGGATAAAAGTGCAAGCAAAATCCTAGTTACAAGTTGGAAGTCCCTCGCAAATTGTATCCTCAATAGGGTGATGAAATCCCAGTTAGACGATACAAAATGGAAGAAGAATAGGTTAGGAGAATCCCACTACTGAGAAGGAGCTCTGGGTAAAACAATCCTAGAAAGAATGGAAACTAGGCTACCTTGTTCATGACAGGTCCGTGATGGTTTTGTGGAGCTTCAACCCTTTGGACCACGAAACCCAGTATACTCTGGCATGCATGAGGAGCACTATGAAGGCTTAGCCTTCGGTACATGATGGAGTGCGGTATTCTACCCTTAATTATGGAAATACTTTTTATTGGCTTAATCCTGCAGACAAGCCCCCCCCTACAGACTGGTCATGACCATATCAACAAGTAAAATAATATTTTGGTCTCCTAATGGACAAAAACCATGTCTCAAGATGTGAGTGACAAAGGGGTGTTATTTGGATTCCTATCCCCAATGTCCTAACTTAAGTACAATATTTTTTTATCCTCAATTGAGGTTACAATGTTGGTTGTATTAAGTTAATTTTAAGGCTAGCTTGGGGTCATGAACCAAGAGTTGTGTATTTAGGGCGTGATATGTGTACAAATGGCGTGTACACACCCCAACAATCCTATGATGAAGATGCAATGATCTCACTAACAGGATGAAACAAAGAAAATGTAGATAAATAACAGTAAATGATAGTAAATATCATGAAAAATCATGACTAATTCTTCCAGAAAATAAAATAAACAAAAGTAAATGAATGTCTAAGGAAATTACCAAGGTGTAGGAAACACATAGGGGGTCTCGAGTACGAAGCTCGACTCAAGAGGCTCACATACAAGGAAAAGAGGACCTTGAAACACACCAAGGGGCTGTAATGGATAAGATTTTGATAAAAAAATGTCAAGAAAGGGTAATACATAGATGGGGGTCTGGAACAAGGATCTTAAGCACCAAAAATTTCTGAAAAACTAACAGTCACACCTGTTAGTGGAATAGGCGTGATAGGGGTCACACAAAACTAGGAAAAATTCATGATTAGGGAAGAAAAATAGTTGACAAACTCAGGTTGCACAAAATAGAGGATTAAGCATGACAGGTCGCACAAAATTGAGTCACAATAGAGACCGGGGTTGCTTTGGAATCCGGGATAGGCGTGATCTAGATTTTCGAGCCAGGTTGCACTTGTCAGAGAAAAAAGTACGACCTGGGTCATGTTTATCAGGAAAAAAGGTGCGGCTGAGTCGCAGCTTTCGGTCAAACAAGTGAAACTCGGCAAGAAATGGAAATATTTTGAAAAATGGATACCAGTAAGGGGCGGGGGGTAGGTACTAAGGCAATGTTGGTTCAGATTTGGCATGAGGGGTTAGATCTGTGACAAATGAAGGTAGAAAAGGAGAACAAACCGATAGCAATACCTGCAAAAATAAAGATACATATGGATAGACTGAGTGGAGTCACAAAAAATGTAATGGGAATTTATCCCCTAATATGTACAAAAGCACCAACCCTAGATAGTTCATATCATAGGGTAGAGTTCAACAAAAATGACAGGAAGT
The DNA here is from genome assembly GCA_001517045.1 of Pseudotsuga menziesii. NCBI lineage: Eukaryota > Viridiplantae > Streptophyta > Pinopsida > Pinales > Pinaceae > Pseudotsuga > Pseudotsuga menziesii. The sequence goes on from LPNX010202346.1 coordinate 1,337,084, forward strand.
AAAAAAACAATAACAATATTTTTTAGGTTTTCAAATATATAATACTAACTAATGCATAACAAGAAAAAATGATACCTTTTTTTCTTCGTAAAAGTGGTCCACCATAGCCGTCCTCGAAAATGGTCTCATAACTGCACAGTTTCTGTCTCAAATATCTTCCATGAATAGTTGTCAAATGGGGGAATGGATCCAAATGGGTACATAGTGAATTCAATGTACACCGTAGGGAATGGTGTGGAAAATTATGGGAAAAATGGAAGAAACGTTTATTGTGTTACTGAGAGCAAATGGAAAAAAGTGTTTTGGGAGAGTCCTTCACAATGTCTTTATAAGATGGTCCTAGCATTTTTGACCCATGGTATTTTATTGTCCATGGTATTTATCTATGGTTTTTTGACCCATTCTCATTTTTAGGGGTTTTGACCTTTTTTTGGGGAGAGTTGGGATAAACACTACAGCAAATCCTAGAATTAGTGTCCCATTTAGCGTCCCTTTTTAGTGTAATTTTTTTTTAGATTGAGTGGTCAAACTAGACGCTAAATGGGACGTGTCATGGAAAAATCCTAAAGCATCTAAAAAAATGTCTTGTTTTGATTCCTAGATAGAATCCTTTATGACGTCCAAAATAGCGTTTTTTTGTTCTTCCAAAATAGCGTCCAACTTTGCTTCCTAAACAACATCGAGGTTTGCTTCCTAAATAACGTCATATTTTGCTTCCTGGTGAGTGTCTGATTTTTCTTCTTAAATGACATTCATGTTAGCGCCATATTTTCATCCTTAATAGCACCATGTTAGCATCCAAATTAGAATCCAATATTGCATCCATTTTTGCTGCCACTTTAGCATCCCATTTTGCACCATGTTTTACTTCCAAATATGTGCCAATTTTCACTTCCAAATTTGCACAAATTTTTTCTTCCTTTTTTGCATAGTGTTTTGCTACCAAAATGACGCCAAATATTTCTTCTATTGTTTCACCATGTTTTCTTCCTATGTAGTGTCATGTTTTGCATCCAAAGTAACGTCTTATTTTCCTACCATATCAACGCCATGTCGCTTCATCATTAGCGCCACGTGTTGCATCCTTTTTAAGTCCTAGTTTTATGTCTTATTTTGCTACCATATCAACACGCCATGTTTGGATTCATCATTAGTGCCACATGTTGCATTGTTTTTAATGCCTAGTTTCACATCTCTCAGTTTTTGGTCACTAATTTAGTTGTTTTTAGTAATTTTATATACGAATTTGGTCATTTTGTTTGGTCACCTATATCTCATTGTTTGGTCTCTTATCTCTTATATTTTGGTTACTAATTTAGTTGTTTTTAACCAATAATATACTATCATTAGGGCATGGAGGAATTGAACCACCAACCTCCTGCTTGTAAGGCAGGCGCTCTTCCATTGAGCTAGCACCCTTTAAGAATTAGGGAACCTAACTTATAGAGTCCTCTATAATGGTCAAAAGGATCATTACACAACTTTGAGTATCTAATTGTAGGAAAAGGATAATATATTGTATAATTTCACAACATATGATGAATCAGGTTATGAAATCCAAAAACCTTTTTCTAGGAATTTTGAACAAAACTAAAGAAATTGGCTTAATGGGTTGCAAAAATCACTATTCCCTAGCAACCATTATGTTTGTTCAAGGTTTGAAATTTAATCATACTCCATTAAGAGACCCATGATAATAGGACATGAAGAAACATCCTTAAATGAGAATACAATGATATTCAAGCAAAATAACCATTGTTTACACCATATTGCAATAATAGGGTACTACTATAATTTTAAGTCATCAACACACTATATAATGATGCTAAAGCCTGGAAAAATGATTGTAAGAAACCTCAGTTCAAAAATACCTTTATTTTAAAGAAAAAAAAATACTTGTACAAAGTTGGAAATGATTGTTCTGTATGATTTTGACACTCAAAAAATTTATATTAGCACTCAACTTTCAAATTTTTTTGACACTTACTAATGATACAAGATTAGAATTGATTTGATATTTGTTTTTATTACAGGTATGTTTTAAGGATTAATTTTCAATGCAATGTGCTAATATCAAGCGATCTCAAGGAATGTTTTCGACATTTATTAGTCATTTAACATTTTACTCTTTGCACGTTACTATGTGATCCTGATATTTATTAAGTATAGAAAATACTAAATTACAAATCTGAGAAATGGAGTTATTTCAATCCTTAACAAAGGTGGTTAAAATGAATTGAAACAACTGCCACTTAAAAATGAAGGACGAGATATCGAAGACTAATCACATCCTTGACCTCTTTGAAAATTCTAGTGTCAATCATGTTTATGGAATTTAAACAAACTTGTGTATTTCCTAGTCAACAAGAAAATTGAAAATCAACCAAAATAAAAAATTACAGGAATATTTGATGGAGAAAGATGAGAACCTTGTGGTGAAAGCAATGAAAATCCCTGCTTAGCTTGGGAAGTTACTATTTAGCTTCCAAATATTAGAGATCTATTTGGTAAATGTGTTTCATATCAAGCAAATTCTTTGGATGGTTAGTTAGAGACATGAAGGTCATCACACTTGATAATTAAAAGGAAGTGCATTTAGTGATAGTGGCTCAGTCACTCACTTTAGCATGAATCCAAATGTGGCTATAACATTTTAAAGTGAGCACAACCATATTTAATCACCCACCTCCAAACATAATAACTACTCTTCCCAAAAAAGTTTCTCATATAAGATAAATGGAACCCCCAAAGGAAGCAGGCAATGATGTTAATACAAATCCTTGATAGTCACGAAACAAGACTGCTAAAGGATTTCCAAGTGAAAGTGGTAAATTTGTCGGCTTCTTTGATAGAAATAAATGGTGGAGGTCATGCAGAAGCAGTTGAAACTAAGTTGAATGGAATCCAATGTGTTCTTAGGAACATGAATGCTAAAGTGAGAGGCTGCTTCTTCTAAATCCATAAATTAAACTCTCTTACCCTCTGTTTCTTTCCCTTAACTACCAATCAACATAAAGTGAAGCACTTTAAAAATAGCCTTTGATTAGAAGATGATGGAAAGATATTCCTAGGGTAAATTTTTAGCTCTAGCTAAAAGGCCCTCTATTTGATTTTATTCATAATATTTAAAGATTTGAGGAGCTAACCGAATCCATGGTTACAAGTTGAAGGGCATATTTCAAAGAGTACAATTGACCTACAAAGCAAACTTTTTTGAAATTTTTTTATTTTTATACTACAAGAGATTTTTTACTGTAAACTAACATAAATCATGTAGAAAAATAAGTAAAATTCTAATCAGATTCACTATAGTTGCAGTATAATATTATTCTTAGTTTGACTGTAATTGTAAGCTAGTGCAAAATATGCTCAAATTTAAAACCATTTAAACTAACTAATTGACTAACCTTCCTATCGATCCAAATTTTTTGATGTAGTGTATCAAAGCTTGTGTCATGTCCCATCCTTTGAGAGTACAAGCCATGAAAATGTATAAGCTCTACTATATGAGTTTACATCCTTGCCTACAGTCACCTGGAACATATCATGCCATTCCATCCATGCATGATCACGATTAACACAACAAGTATGAAAGCCATTGCAAAGAGACTCACGTGGATTCCCCTCACCCACCCATTTCCATTTGAGAATGTAACCACAGTACTTATAAATCTAATTACCTTGGTCTTAGCAACTGATTTTCGCTTTTAGGGTCATGTTGCTCGCTTGCATGACACCTTGTGGTTTTCTAAAGAGATAATGTCTTGGTTTGCTAGTGTTAGTGTTAGAGGCCAACCTTATTGCTTTGTCAAAGAAAGTTTTGCAATAGGTTAGACACTTGATTTTGAATTCTCTGATGGTAGGAGTTTTAGTTTTCATATAGGGGTTTACTATTTTATTTGCGGTTTCTCCTTGTGGTGGTGCTCTATCTATTGAATTTTTCCTTGTGTAAAAATATTTGTTTCCAATGTTTTATAACTAAAAATAAGAAGCATGCTCCAAAAAATGTTATTAATATAATGAATATGGAAATAGGGCCACTATAACAATCCCCAAATCTAAAAAAAATGTCTACAACCTTGTAATGTTCCTAAAAATGACATGCATGCAAACCCTAAAAGCTATATAAGAAGGTTAGTTGAACCAAAAGTGTATGGTTGTTAATATTCATCTTTTTGGAGACAGGTTTGAAGAGCTCTAAGAGCTATTTAGGTTTGAGGGTGAATTCCTTTGCCAACAATTGGGTTCGGTGTCAAAATCTATCCACCCTAGTTAATTCAAAAGGATGGACCATTCATATATATCACCGTGCTTCATGATTTTCAGAGTTTGTCAAGTTTTGTATTAGAGTTAGAGTTATTTAGGGAAACGTGGGAGCCTCATCACAGCTGGGTGCAACCATTCAAGTTGAGCAGTGTTTTCCTTCATCAGAAAGGTTGCATTCATCACATATTTAAGGGTACCATTGTTGTGGAACAAGAGTATATTTATCATTGGTCTGAGGCAATGATCCTTCATATTGTATGTGCAAGGATATTGTTACTCATGGCTGCATTCCTGAGGGTTTCGTTAGGGCTGAGCAGAGATGTGTTAATCACTTATTGGACATGCACATTTTTACTAAACTAGGTGTGTTCTTTATCCTTTCTACTTCTGTGTATTCATTGTGAAGGGCGTGTTTATTGTGGTTTCAATTGGAGGAATTTACTACCTTGAGAAAACTGTATTGAAGATTATAGAGAATGCATGAATTGAGAAAGGTTGCTACAACACTACTCTTGAATTTATAAACTTCTAGCTACTACAAAAAATTTATAGTCTATATCGTGGACATTTCAAGGAGTGGTTGATGGCTACATATTCAAGGGGCCATGATCTTCATTCAATCCTACTGCTGATTAGAAAATTTATGTATATTTATTTTGAATGCACTACTGAGCATGATTAATAAGTGTTGGGTTGATTTGGAAGGAGTTTCTCATTATACAAGGGTCAAAGAAAAGATGCCATCATCCTCCAACAGACTGTCATCTACATGACTACCTCAACCAACATATTCTTCATCATTTTCAGACTTCAAAAGCCATCAACATCAACTAACATTCCTGGCAGAGATCCCATTCTCAATGGCTGCATATAACATTGCATGACTGATATTTAAATGAGAAACAGAGTTCATGATATTTGGGAATCAGATCTACTGTTGAAAGCTTCATACTTCCTCCTTGGCACTATTAAATATTGACTAAGCAATAGTCTTAAAGCTTGGACTATTAAACACCTTCCACAATATACGTTCAGCATTGTTCAAAGGTCAGAGTTATTCCACTTATTATATATGGTTACACATGACTAATTTGAAGCATTTATTATTTCCAAACTTGCATGAACATTTCTATGTATTTCATTAACATTCTTAAGATGAATATCATGGGTTTTGTGATGTTTATTTATTGTACTATGGCATGCAATTAATCATTGGATAAATACATATTTACACCAACCAAGCAAACCAAAAATCAACCAATAAAATGCCATTTCTATGAACAAATCCATGCACGAAAAGGAAAATCTATAGTTTGGGATATTACAAGCCAGTATGAAAGACATGCATCCCACAACACACATAAATGCTCTATGCAAGTTTCTAGTAATCACGTGGCTCATAAGTGGTAACTAAACCTTAAGCTTTGTTTGTTTGACAGATGGACACTAAGCTCATGTCTAGCTCGTATAACTACAATCCCTTGGCACCTACACTCCCTAGTTTTACTGGCAGAGTGAACAAAGAGTATCAAACTTCACTGCTTAATCCAAATTCCAAAAGTACAACTAGTAAGGGTAAGAATCAAGAGTACAATCATGTTCACTCCATTAATATCCATAGGTGACCCAATGGATGTCAATATGACTTCTAATACATTACGTGACATGTACAGTGAAGGAAGTGCCCAAGCCATCTCTAAGCTAGACTTAAAATTACAAGAATAAAATAAAATACATCACAAAATTAAAAAAATGTGAGAAAATAAGCAATGCATCAACAAGATAGGTTTCTATCACTAAGTTGCAAACAATTGTCAATGATAAGCTTTCCTGGTCTAGCACTATAAAGTATTCCACTCAATCTCACAGAATGCCATGTGCAAAGTGTGTGGAGGTATGGGATTTTCTTGTCCAAATCTGTGTGGTGGTGAAGATCCTCGCAAAGCACAGGATGCAATTGTCATATCATTCAAGGCCAATGTTCAGTCATCTTAGAAAAAATGTTTGCTTCAAATATGTAGACTAATAGTTTGGGTTCCCTTCATTAACACAAATAAAAATACATGAGGTGAAATGCCAAATGAAAATCTCCTACACTATTCATTGATCATGGACTCCACATTCTTTTAGTTTGGAATGGTCTTCAACGAGTTTCATTGTGCATTTCATTATGACTATGTTTTTTTATTCCACACTCAATGCTCACCCGTGTCAACCAACCTTTTATTTGTTTCTAAAATTGTGAATCTTCTACTATTTGTCACTATGAAAACCCATCAGTGTCAATCAACTTTAATTTCTTCATATTTTTCTTTGCAAAAATTTATGAATCTTGTATTTTCTACCATGGTTTATTGTCATAGATTCCAATCAATCTCCTTATCATTGCAAGCTTCATGGGTTCTTTGTGAGTATGTGTTATTGGTGGTTTCTTTGCAATATAATTTTGGTAAGGATCTAATCTATGGTGATTGGTTGAGAAAGATAATCCCTTCTGATATTCTCTCTCTAGAATGCAAGTGGAGCCTTCTATACACAACAAAATCAACATACTTAAATTCAATATTTCTAACAGGAAACAATAGGGAACCATAACACGAATCCACTCCATAATAAAATACAGAATGGTCAAAGACAAGATGTGATATTCTTACAAATGTTTTTTCTTTTCGACACTTATAAATGAAAATTATATTTAGAAGAAAACCCCTTATCCTTAGTATTTCTACTACCATTGTGATGGTTTGAGGTTCACCCATAGTCTTTTCAAGCACTAGCCACTTTCATTGTAGCCATGTGTTAGATGATCTAGGTTTATTTGCATTTAGTTCACTGTCAATATTGTTGGCCTTTATTTCCAAGAAGGTGGGCCCTCATAGTCACCAACATTCTCACATCTGCACACTCTGTTTAAGAATATATCCCAGGATAATTTTTCAGATATATTTTAATACCAAATTTAGTGAATCGTGCAGCACAACTATTCCGTTAGAGAAAGGATCTCTAATACTTAGAGTATATATATAGAAGATAATTTATTCGATGGAACACCCTGAGCGGGTTGGATTGAGGAAAATATCATTTACTCATTTACACCCTACCTAGATCGTCTAACTCACAATATTCAGCCAATGGAAACCCTCATATTTATCGATATGGTTACAAGGCAGATGAAACCTTTCAAATTTAGTTTGGATGAGACATAAATGTGTGCCTCTATATTTTGACACCCAAATATCATTGATTTCAATGGCTCATCTTGATTTTAGACTCTCTTGACATGCTAGAAAAGCCAATCAGAGCCAAAAATCTAGAAGACAACTCTAGACCATTATGATCAATTTCAGAGACACAAAATCTTCCACAACCAATACTTATTTGGAGTCTAGACTATTTATTACCACCTCTCAAGTATCAACATTGTAATGTATAGGAGGATATTCATCCGAACCATGCCGACTGACCAATCTAGATCTGACCTATAAGGAACACAAAAATTTCCCTTATGGTACTCGCCCTCGGAATTCTTCCCTAAAATCTTAGAAAATGAACTAGGAACAAGTTCCAAAATAACTGAAAAATATTTGCACTTACAAGCATGATAAAAAACAAAGGTGTCATAATATACAACACACTTCTTACTGTAATTATGTCAACAAGAATATATGCTATTATTTTTTGAACTATTAACATGCACTCCTCATGGGAACTATTTCTTAACAGCCAACATGAAATAAATCAGTGCACTACACATCAAGAAAATTGATATTGTTGTTGAAATATGAAGTATTCCTTCTCATTTGGAAAAAAGAACTAGATAAGAACACTGCATTTGTGCATCAGAAAATACAATTGTTTAGTGATGTGGTGCTTATTCCTTTGCCAAAAACGCTGGATGCTACAAGAAGATAAAATGAATTGAGGGTGTATCAAGCATTGGTATTGTTGGTCAAATGCTACTTGGTGTTGGAAACAAAATCAGTAATGATATTCATACTCATGCTTCTTTATAGTGGAAATTTATCTATGGGAAGAGTCACAAAGTTGAGAGTGGGGGTGCTTCTAGTGGAACTGAATTTCTCATTTTTTTCCTACATCAAGACGCATTGTGAAGGTTTCAAATGGAAAGGGACCTAGACCAAATGCACACATTGTCTACATTGATGGTGCATTTGATATATTTCACCATGTGAAGATACTCAAATATCAAACTGCGAGAAACCACATATGCAAAAGTTCTAGTATTGCACATAAGTGACTGTGGAATTGTCCCTACTATGATAAAAAGGTAAGTTTACTCCAAATAAATCCATCTTGATCACTGTCATTTCCTTTATTGTATCTTCCATGGTCTTACAACAAATTTGAAGGCTATTTAATTGAAATCACAACAATAATTTAATTGAAATCACACTACAAGTATGAGTGTTTATCACAGCATCATCTGAAAATTTACATCACAAAATGTACTGTTGTATACATTTATGATATAATCTATACATTTTGCTACAAAAGTAGAGAAGAGAACATTATACCCATAGTACATACTAATTTTACCCTCTTAGTCTACTTTAGTATAAGACTATGTCTGTCATGCGAATTGTTAAACTTGGGAATTGATAAGGACTTATAGCCTCAAACCAGTGCTGGAAAACTAGTTCACGAGCATTTGCATCTTTAGATAACCCCTTGCAAACCTGTAAACCATAATTTATCAATTTGAAAAAAATTCTTCTGAAATGGAAAGAGCATGTTCTGTAAATGATTTAGTGACATCCACACAAATGTATGATACTATTCCATGAGTGCATAATAGAACTTGTTAATGTGTTCTAATTATTATAGAACATATATTGTGAGGGGAAAGATGTTAGCATTTTTGTATTATTTTATAAAATATTCCTTTTCTGAGTGAAAATTGAAAACTGGTCAATGGGAAACTATTTTTCCCTGAATCTGGCTATTGTAGTTGGTTATCATTAGTTTACATACAACTATAAACACTTAACAGTCTCAACTGGTGAGAAGGTACTCTGTTATATTGAGAATTCATGGGTGGCAAGGCCTATCCAAAAGTATCTCTATCCATTTTAAAATTGATAGTCAGTGAGCTAGGCTGAATCAAGTGATGTTAAGGGTCCATGTTGTCTCTTAGTAAAATGCTCCATGACAGTTTGTGGACATTTTTGTTATTATATGGATAGGTTTGTGGAAGATTTCATTATGTAGCTTTAGTTTAGGTCGGTTAACAATTTCAAATCTTGCAAAAGAGCTATGAGCCTCAGTGATGTATATTTAATTTCATCTTGAAGTACCAAATATAATGTTTTTTTTAATGGAAAAACAATACATGCTGAATTTAATACTAAATTTTTGAAGGTTTGATCATTTGTTATTCATTTATTTTCAAATAGCAACTCGAAGCTCATATAAACAAAAAGAGTCATATTCAATATTAGTTCAAAATTGTATAGATCTTCAGAACCTAAATAACACACAGTATGTCTGGTAGATGGTTTTTTTTCTCATCCACAAGGATTTCCAATAAAGCATAATGAGATCGTAACCAAGAAAGTATTATAGTAGATAAGAGAATTAATGACTAACACTTACCAAGAAGCATAAAAAGGTGATGTGCAGTGTTTGGGTACATGGGGTACTCTCGAAATACTGAACATCATGAGCAATCGCTTCACACAAATAGATCATAGATCAACACACCGATGTTTGTCACGTGGTTAAAACCCTCGAGAGGGAAACAATCCACAACCCCAGCCAAATAGCTACTTGGAGCAATTTATTATGCAAAAGAAAGAAAGTTACATGAGCTTCTCACAATCGATTAACTAGCCAAGGACCCTCCATGCTCTTTAAATAGAGATCATGGACCAATCAGGTGTTAAGCCATGGATCAATGGTAGGTATGATCTAAGAGAAGTTGAACCATTGGATCACTTTATGTCTAGATCATATTGTGACCATCGGATTAGAATATTTACAAATGCATACTAATGCATACTAATGCATACTAAAGAAACACACTTTACCTAATGGATATTTTACATAAGTTGATCTTAACTAACTCCTAAGTGTCTAAATATCCTAACATGCAGGAGCATCTGACATTAACTGCAAATAATTTGGAGAACTTTTATAGTGGGAAACTACATAAAGTGCCATCATTCGCTGCAGCAATCCAGAAAGGCATGTTAGGTCCATGCCATCAAATGCCTCTAAAATGACATGCAAAGTTTTGACTAATTCTCTTAAAAAAAACTTTCATAACTCTCACCTGCAAAAATATTTCACTGGCTTTGTGATAAGAAAAAAGAGTGTCATGGTTGACATAGTAAAGCTAACATTCACTTGGGTGTGGAAGTCTACACGTGGAAAACAAAAAAGTACAATTTAAAATCCAATCTCCACTGTACTACCATGGCATGTATGCTATTTGTAATAGCTTCTAATATTAAAATATAGAAACTTATATTCACACATGCCATTAATGTTCAGGATATAATTTGCAGCATCTAAACATAGGAATTTGTGAAGCCAAGATTCACATTCCCCCTCCAATGGAAAAAAAATTGAAATGAAAAATAACCATGGGACCGATTGGCCAACAAAATAAATAGTAGCTACTTGATAAAATTGGCTATCAATCAATAGACTATCACACATCAGACTAATATTTGAAAAAATTGTTGTTTTCTTTGTTTAAATTTATTTATTTTTTGTAAATTTATGTTATTTTCTAGGCACTTTTAGTAGGAGTACTAGTAGATTCAGTTTTGTATCAAAATGGTAATTTTTTTCTTTACTTGTAAATATAGACACCATTGATTTAAAAATGAATTATTATAATTGATTATTGATCTTTCTGTATGCAGTGAGAGTTCCATCCTTCAACTTTGGTCTGGAATATTATTGCTATAACTTAGAGCTTATAACTTCTTTCTATCAACATCTTGTGGTCCAAACGAGGGGAAAGAATCTATTTAAAGGAGATATAGATGTTGGAATAGACAATTACATTGATCTTGGGTTTGAATAGAATATCATTCCAAGATCATTGGAGAGGGATTTGCAGTGGCTAAAGGTTAATATCAGTATGCAATGGCCTAATAGCATATAGTTGAATTCTAAAGTACTATGGTGAGTTGCAACTTAAAATAGATTACTTGGAAAGATGGCACTATTTCAACTTGTTGGTTGAGAATAGAATTATATATACATGTGCAAAGGAAACAAGAAAATCAGATTTGAGTTCTAGAAAATTAACAGTTTGACCCTAAAAAAAAGCAATTTTATCATGTATCATAAGTGGAATAACTCTAACCTTAAACAATGCTGAGAGTGAACTGTAGATGGATTTAAACAATGATGATAGTGTGATGTAGATGGCTGGAACAGATGCAATAACATGTCCTCCAAGTTTGCGTGCGATATATATGGAATTCCTTGAATTGTGGAGTTCAACCCAACAGTAGTCCAAGCTCCAATCCATGTGGAAACATAGTATAACAGCAGATCACGCCCTCCATATTTGAATCTCTTGACTAGTGATGATAAGGTTTGACTGATTGTTGTAGAAGTTATAGTGATCTCTTGGAATGTATGTGGGAATGGAAGGAAGTGCAATCACATCCCACAATGAGAGTAGAGGCTCCCATGACCAAATCATGCGTTTATGTGATGCATGCAACTCCTAAAATGGATGACACAACTTCCTCAAGATAGATATGGTATCCAAATAAATGTATCGCTACTAGTTTGATAGATAATGTACCCAATGAAGAAGAATGTGAATCCAAACACTATGTGCTTTCCTGCTAGAAGGATTGGTACGGAACGAAACTACCCTGGCGGGCTTGCGTTTACACAGATTCACCCTTACGAAATTTTGGTATTTGGTCTAATTTTAGCTGGTAGGTCTCATTTCCAATACCCCTGAGATCGAATAGATTCCTCTATGAGGGTCGATTAGAATCCTCTATGAGGCTCTAAATGAGGAGCCAAATTTGTGTAGGCAAGTGTTTTTATCCAACTACATGCCGTGTCTTCCTTTGTGTATCCAAAGCTGTGTAGCCTAGTGTCTTCCTTGTGTCGTCAAGTAGATATGTCTTTCAAATACCATGAACTCTATTATTTTCTTTAAATATCAGTCATGCAAGGTAATTCACAGCAGTGGATGGTTGGATGTCAGCCATGAATGATAGATAGTTGCTCACAGTTGGTGTTTTCTTTCTGATAAGGGAATGATGGTCCTCTAGATGTCCAAGACTTCAAATAGAGGCCGCATAGTAGTTAGAAGTGAGATTGCTGCTCCATTAATTAATCTAGTGTTCCCTTCACAAGCCCAACTTTCATTTAAATACACTTAATTCATATGCTATCTAATTTGGGATAGACAGCCCACTAAGAATCACCCACCAATATTGGAATACGATTGCTAACAAGTCCACAAACTCAACAAATAACACGCCCTTGCTCTATACATGGTGATGCCTACCCTAACAATGAAGAATATGCACAACTGTGTAGTAAGTTAACTGTATGCCCTAAAATATCACAAACTTATCTGCAATGAAGCACACAATAATAGATTTAGATGATCTATCCTGCCACCAATTAATCAAAAACTACTAACTTTCAAATAAAACTCACGCATTTTTCATGCAAACCTTAATTTTTTTCCAAGGTTAATGCTTTAGGGTTTAAGCATACCAATGTATTGTCAAGTGCTCCGGCCAGAATAAACTTGCTTTTGGCAAAAAAATGGCGAATGAAATGGTGGTTCTCGTCATCTAGAAGTGTCTTCAAGTAATGGATAGTGGCAGAATCCCAAATCATGTAGAGCCCGTCACAACTGCTAGAAACTATCAATGACCCATCCCGATTGGAGTGAACGATCTTCACAGGGGCTAAATGGGAAGGAAAAACCTTCAAGCATTTCCCCATCTGCACATCCCAAATCCTCACAGTTCCGTTAGTTTTGTCAAAGGAGCCATAAACAATAATATCCAACTACGGATTACAATTAACAAAGAACACATAATTAGTATGGCCCTTCAATGTTTTGATGCAATCACCTGTGTAGAAATCCCATATGTGCAGGGTTTTGTCATTAGAGGCAGAGCAAATGTGATGGGAGTTGGACTACCATGCCATGTTGGAGACACCTTCCGTGTGACCTTGGAGCTCTTTCTTCACATTTTCATCGTCTGTAGACCATATTCTTATGGTTTTGTCAGCAGAGGCACTCGCCAGTAATTTCCCATCCACAGAAAATTTGACACTTAATATTGGCTGCTTGTGTCCTCGTAAAATGTGTTTAAGCTTGTAGGGTTTAAGGTTGTTGCCCGAAACCTTTGATTTCGAGGCCATTTACACTTATCAATTTTCAATTCAACTGTGTTTCAATCCTGCACTACCTTGCTCCCTCCTATCTTTGGATTCATGAAGGAATGGAACCAAGATTTGTTTCACTGTCACAAATGGGTACTGACTAATATGCACCTCACCGAGTTTTGCGTCACTGTCACAAATGGTACCGATTAATATGCACCTTGACATGGAAAAGTTGCATCTTGCATTTATCAAATTTCAAATCATTTAAATTCATTTTATTGTAATTTAATATATCAGGTAAGTGGCGTTTAATAATAAAAAACATATGCTTTTTTAGAAGCTAGTTGGACAAATCATATGAAGTTTTAGATATTATAAATTCGAATCTATGAGATATTTTATAGGTTATAGGTTGAAATCCTAACCAATTAGGAAATATATCCAAACTAAATTCATATTTAGTTAAAGATTTATTTAAAAAATTATTATTATTAAACTTTTCTTAAAATTTTTAATATATTTATTATTAGTACACTCATATAGTTTGTGGTTGGATCATGTAGATAGAGAGTTTGAATTATTTTTTTATTTCTTGTATTTTTCTAGGTAAATTGGTTCAACTTTGAGTTATCTATGCCTACCTACATGTTATCACCGACATTCTTACTCTTATCCTTTTATCAACTTACAATTATTTGTTATATTCTTTTTTTTTATCTCACATTCTTCTAGTTATCTACCTTCAACTGTTTGTTATCGATTCATATGCAAGAAGGATGCCGCAATTCAACATGGAGACTAAAAAGAGGTTAAATATCTCAAATTACGAATTTGATAGGTGCAAAATTCATAATAGTGATATCATCTAATGTGGTAGTTAATAATCATAGTGTATTAGGGTGTTAGGGTGTTGAGTTAATAGTCTATATTCTTATAGCTACAATAATGGATTTTCCAAAAGAATCAGGATTTGGCATTATTACCTCACATTGGATTTATGAACTCATATTTGAGATGTATACCTTTCACACTAATCACCACCACCACCACCATCATCATCATCATCTTCATCACCATCCTCATTGTCATCCTCATTAGCATCATCATCCTCATCATCAATGTCATATTTATCATTTTCATAATCATCATCACCTTCGTCATGATCCTCATCATCAACGTCGTCAACCTCTTCCTCATCATCATCATCTTCATCATCGTCATCTTCATCATATTCATCATCCTCATCATCATCATCATCATCGTCATCTTCATCATCTTCATCGTCCTCCTCCTCCTCCTCCTCCTCCTCCTCCTCCTCATCCTCATCATCACCGTCATCTTCATCATCTTCATAATCATCAACATCTTTGTTGTGATCCTCATCATTAGCCTCATCACCCTATGGGCCTCATCAACATCACCATCTTCATAATCATACTCATACTCTGCATCACCATATTCATCATAATCCTCATCCTCCTCGTCTTCATCATCCTCATCCTCATCCTTGTCCTCATAATCCTCATCCTCGTCATCATCATCATCTTCATCCCCATCATCGTCATCATCATCATCATCATCATCATCATCGTCATCACCATCTTCGTCATCATCATCATCTTCATCATCATTCTCATCATCATCATTGTCATCAGCATCATCATCATCATCATCATCATCATCATCATCATCCTTATCATCAATGTCATTGTCATTTTGACCATCATCAACATTGTTTCCATCGTTTCCCACCTATCCCTTGAAATCTGTTGTAATAACACATTATGACTAGCTAAATGCAAAGAGATAAAAGGAGATAGCATTGATATAGTATCGATAGCTTTAGAGTGCTTGGAAATACATATACCCTAATAATGATTTTGGATCATATCAATTTATTAGCGTTTTTTAAAGCCTATATATTGTAGTGTTCTTTATATTCATTGTAGTGTACATCATTGTAATGTAGAGTGTTCCATGTGGGATTTCCATGTTGGGAGTAATCCCCTTAGGTCCGTTGGAAATATCTTGAACTAATAATTTTTCCTTTGTATGGCTAGTCATTAGCAAGGAAGGATTTCATCCAAATGGAGATTTCAAGGCCAATTTAAATACAATTCTAAGGTATAAATACTTATCAAATTACTAAGATGTTTAGTATATGTTAAGACACATTTTCCAACATTATAAGCATACAAATTGACATTGAATCCAACTACACACATAATAGTATGTTTTATTGCTGATAACAAGCACCTTAATTAGCCTTCCGAATAAAACAATTTTCTTAGCATCACCTTTTACCTCTTATGTGGTAGTAAAACATTATAGGTTTAGGTCATAAATCCAATTTTAAGCTTTGGTTCTACTATATTAATCAAAATCCTTTATATTTTGTATTTTTTACTAATCAAATAGCAAATTTTTATTAATACAAAAAAAATTATATATTTTGTATTTTCAAACTAACCAAACTACCCACATGTGTTAATATAAATAATATTAACTTTTATCCTTTAGCACTTAGCTCTCAACATATACACACACGACCTTAACTTCAGTTCCTGGTCCCTATCGCACTCACGAAGAATGGTTTTGCTTGTACAGGAGCTTAGATTGTGAAGCAATATGATCTTGACACATCACTTTCCATCTCAATGCCACGTTATCCAAAATGTTAGGGGGCTTGACACATTATTGTCTATACATTTTCTTCAATGCCACATTCGCCTCTATATCCATATCAATGGAAAGTTTGCTTCAAATCCATGTTTGCCACGTTTGCTTCAATGCCAATGATGAAGATGATGATGATGAGGATGAGATGAATGATGATATAGATAATGATGATGAAGATGATGGCAATGGAAATGAAGTTGACAACGATGAGATTATATGATAATGATGATGATGATGATGATGAGGATGAGGATGATAGTAATGATGACAATGATAGTTACGATGACAATGAGAATGATATGAATGATGATGATTATGATGATCCTTATAAGAAAGTGTTGGTAGAGGTAAATAAATCCAGTTTCGGTACAAGCTCCAAGATTAAAATGTGCTCAATCATAGTTACAAGTTATGCATGCTTAAAACTGTAACCATATCCTACTTGTTATGCATGTTTTAAATGACGACGACAATGAACTAGATAAAAATGACAATGATGATGTTTTTGATGATGGCTATGATGGAAATGATGATGATGATGATCATCGACATCATTTTCATTTCCATCATGATTATCACAATAGTCATCATTAGTGTCATAATCATCATTCATGTCATCATCATCGACATTGTCATTGAAATCATCATTATCATCATAATCATCATAATCATCTCTTTAAGAATCCTATTATGAGGCTTCAAGGTTGCTCTGGTTTGATATCTCAGATAAGCCATGTGATTGACTCATAATCCTTCACTTATGAGGAGGAAACCAAACAACAAGTTTGGAAATATGTTATGAACTCCAGTGAGAAATGACATGTGGAAAGTTGTTCTCAACTAACCTTAGATTTGGCATTGGAAATAGGTTGATTCCATGAGTTCAAAATCATATTAAGCAAAGAGAAACAACAACATACATGAGGAATCACATCTCAAAGGCTCCATTGGGAGTTCATATCTCCTTGTCTTCAAACATGTTTTTGAACGCATGTGCCTAAGCAATGGGTCTATTCCTATCCCCAATCAATCTAAAAGTACTATCACATGAATCATGATCATTTACATTGGAATTGATATATCTGTCATTATGTTGGATGTTTTCATAACACAATTCCTAACTCTAAACCTAGTGCAATTCCTAGTGTGGTTCCTTTCGAAATTTCTGGCATTATTCCAGGCATCATACATGGATATATACCTGGAGCTATGTTGGATGTTTTCTAGGCACAATTCCTGGATATATGCTTGGAACTACGTTGAATGTTTCCCTGTCGAAATTCATGGCACAATTCGTGTCGCTAACCCCAGATTAATATATGGTGTTATGTTATTCAGGACATTTTTTTGGAGGCCATTCTTGGTGTTATATGGGATGTTTTTTTGGACACTAATTGGGACATTAATTTGGATGCTAATTGGGATGATAATTGTGGTGATAATTGGGACGCTCATTGGGATGTTAATTGTGAATCTAATTAGCGTCCAAAATAGCGTCAACTTTTAAAAAGGGGCGCTAATTACGATGCTAATTGGGACGCTCATTTGGATGCAAATTGGGACACTAATTAGGATGATAATTAGTGTCCAAAATAGCGCCAACTTTTAAAAAAGGACGCAAATAACGCCATTAAAAGCACCATCATGTGGAAAAGCATCCACTTTGTCCAAAGAATGATGAAAAATACACTAAAAGTGATAGTGGATGCTAAAAGAGATGCTAATCACAGGGTTTTGTTGTAGTGAAATCACAATAAATGCTCATCTTCCCTTCATTTATGAGAAATGAATAATGATTTTTTGGACCATATTTAGTGGAAATACAATGGTGAAGGTCGAAATGGAGGAATAATGGCAGGAACATGATATATGATTATGGTTTAGACCATAGAGAGCTAGGTGAACAATTTTTAGTGCTAGCAGAAATATTTCTTACTGTCACATAGGTTCAAAAGGTACAAGTCTAATTACAAAGAAGAAAAATCTCCTTTTCTATTTGGAATCAAATTGGAAGAAGAAGGTTCACATGGTTCACATGCACTATATCGGGGAACTAGTGGTCATAAGGAGCATAACACTGCATTACTACTCCACAGAGGTGCAGACTACAAAAATTTGTCACAAAGTTTTTAACTCTAGAGAAATTTGTCTCTTAGGGTGAATGCTTGATCTAGTTCCATGGTGTTCATTTTTGAGGGGGGGTATGTTCCCAAGAGGTTTTACCCATTTCCTTGATTTATTGAGAAGTTACTTTTTTGCATTAGATTGTATGGGTGATCTTTGGTCTCAGGTTCTACGTCCCGGGTTTTCCAAGTTTGGACTAAGGGGGGGTGCTAGGATTATTTGTAATCCTCCCTCATCCACTATAGTCTAAATGTCAGTGTCTTAGATTAGGAGTATTTTTCCATTTCATTAGTGCCATGGGTAAGCTATATGGGGCCCAACTATGACTTGATGCACCAACGTGGATGAGCTTAGGATCTCTAGAGGCCAATCCCTATATTTTGGGAACCTACACTAAGTCATGGGAGTTCCACCATTAGCTCACCCCTGAGTATGTGTTGATTTATGCTCCAATGGGAACTAGTTAGTTCATCTTCAATTAGCCTAGTGCAACATTTGCATGATTTAAGGAGGTTAGACGCCTTTCCTCACGTACCTCAGTCAGTTAATCAATCCTAGAGGATTCAAATTTTCTTTATTGTATCATGGATTTATTACATACATGTTAACAATTATCAAATTAATGTTATGCTGCAATTTTTTTTCCGCTTGTGTGAATAATGTTGCCATGATTTTTTGATATTCAAGTAGTGAAATTATTTTTTCTCATTCATTCTTCTTATATAGTAAGGTTCAATCCAGCTTGATGATCCTGTAGCTTTTCTAATTTCACAATAATAATGCCCAAAATAATGTGAAAAGAGTTCTATAAAATGTACCAAAGAGTGGATAGAAGCAAAAGGTAAGGATTCAAACCAATGTTTGACTCGTCCTTCTAATGGTAGAGAAAGTAACCTGCATATAACATCTTCATCCACAATTTCATAAGCAATACAATTATAAGTAAATTGAAGAACATGCTCTTGTTCTAAGGAATTTATTTTCTATCAATTGGTTAAGAAACTCTATTGGTAAATAAAAAATAACTTTTCTAGAAAAATAAATAATTACAAAGTTTTGAACTGGATCCATTATAAGATAATCAAATTCAAACAAACTCAAAATACCTTAATTTTCATTGGCCCTCCTTCTAGCATGATTTTGTTGACCCAAAAAAATATGCCAACAGTCAACAAGAGGGTATTAGGTTCAAAAAGAGGGTATTAGTCTGATCCAAGGGTTTTCAACACCCATCAATCATTGTAAGTAGCTAATCCGATGGATTTTACAGTTCCATTAGCTGAAACTGTACACAAAACTTAATCTAAATTAGGATAAAGTTAGGTATACAGTTTTTTACAAATCTACAATTTCTTGGGACAAGTTTGAGGGAAAGATTAAGAAAGTTACAGCTTAAACAACTGCATAAAACATCACAGCTCCATAATGTAACATAGATGCAAAATGTAGAAA
This sequence comes from Pseudotsuga menziesii, assembly GCA_001517045.1. Lineage (NCBI taxonomy): Eukaryota > Viridiplantae > Streptophyta > Pinopsida > Pinales > Pinaceae > Pseudotsuga > Pseudotsuga menziesii. The sequence goes on from LPNX010202346.1 coordinate 1,356,956, forward strand.
TGGCAAGCTAAAAAGTAATTGAATAAAGAAAAACAATTAAAAAAACTAAAACTAATCCTATCCCATGGGATGTTGAAATTAGTTGACAACAATTCCTCTAACGTGAAATTAGATATTATTATCTGACTTTCGGTTACAGACCGGTTACAAATTTTCTGTTAGCATTTAGTTATGTATGAAATGCTATAAATTCTTGTGTGCCCATTGTGGCGAGGACAACAGAAAAGAGAAAGAGCAGAGAGGAATGAGTGAACTATTACTGTAATTTCCTGTCTTAAAGAATAAGAAAACCGATACCTTGCTCCGTGGATGTTTCCCTCAAATAAAGGGTTTTACCATATAATCAGTGTGTCTATACGTTTATGTGTTTTGCTTCTGTTATTTCGTTTATTCCTATTTTGTTCGTTTGATTTCCACTGTGCATAATTTCGCTGTATAATTAATTCATGGTTGTAAGTATTTCCACAAGTGGTATCAGAGCGAAATTGGAGGGAGGCCACGAAGGGCGAGTTATTCGGAAAGGCGAATTCGGAGGGACAACAGTATATCTGCAGAGGAAAAACAATGATTTGCAGAGATGGCGAAGACATAGAGTTCAAAATTTGAGATCGAGAAGTTTGATGGGAGCAACAACTTCGAGTTATGGAAGGTTAAGATGCGGGATATTCTTTGTGTGCAGGGAGTGGTGAAGGCATTCGCAGGAAAGTAGAAGAAACCCATGGCCATGGACGATGACGACTGGGAGGAGATGGAATCACGAGCCCTCAGTGCCATTCGTCTATGTTTGGCCAATGATGTGTTGTTTAACATAGTGTTTGAAACAACAGCAGTAGGGCTTTGGGAAAAACTGGAAATCCTGTATATGACGAAATCACTGACTAACAGAATCCTCCTGAAGCGTCAGTTGTATACCTTACGTATGAAGGAAGGTACAAAATTTTTAGAACATTTAAATACTTTCAATACTCTTATTTGCAAATTGAATAGCACGGGTGATAAAATTTCGGATGAAGATAAGGCAGTCATGTTATTAAGTTCTCTGCCCAAATCTTGGGATCATTTCATAACCTCTATTAGTTTCAGTTCTAACGAGACTATTAGTTTTGATGAGATTGTTGGAGCTATGATTTCTAAGGAAACTCGAAAGAAGTCATCTCTGGAAACTTCAACATCAGAAGTCATGATAGCCAGGGGTAGATCTACTGAGAGGGGATAGCATTCGAAGCGCTCGGCCAGATCCAAGTCAAAGGGCAAAAAGAGTAAGTTGAAGTGTTGGTTCTGTAATAAATCAGGACACCTCAAGAAAGATTGCTGGAAACGGAAAGAGGCATCTAAAGATTAGGACTCTACGAAGGAGGCTAATATAGCCGAGGAAGATTCAGGTATGGTTGATGAGGTATTATCTACATCTAATGTTTCATAGTATCATTATGACTGGTTAATTGATTCTGGGGCATCCCATCATATGTGTTTGCATAGAAATTGGTATTCTACGTATCAATCTATTGATGACGGGGTAGTTTACATGGGTAACGATGTGGCATGTAAAACTGTTGGGATAGGAAGTATCAGAATTAGAATGTTTGATGGGATTGTTAGAACATTGACAGATGTAAGACATGTGCCTGACCTTAGAAAGAATCTGATATCTTTGGGAGTTCTGGATTCTAGTGGTCATAAGGGTTCAGTTCAAGGTGGAGTTTTGAAGATATCGAAAGGTATCTTGATTGTCATGAAGGCTAACAAAGTCGGGAACTTGTATAAACTTGAAGGGAGAATAGAAATTGATCATGCAGGAGTCGCATCAGAGAATGCAGGTGAATTCACTCGCTTATAGCATCAACGATTGGGTCATATCAGCGAGAGAGGAATGAAGGTACTTGCTGATCGTAAACTTCTTCCTAGTTTAAAAACTGTAGATTTAAAGTTCTGTGAGCATTGTGTTTATGGGAAACAAGCTAGACAGAAATCTAAAACTGGAAAACATACAAGTAAAGGTATCCTAGACTATATTCATTCAAACCTATGGGGTCCAACTCCGAAACTCTCGTATGGAGGATCATTATACTTTGTAAGTTTTATAGATGATTACTCAAGAGAGGTTTGGATCTATTTGTTAAAAAAAGAAAGCTGATGTATTTAACACCTTTAAGCAATTTCGAGCTTTGGTTGAAAAGAGCACATGTAAATCCATTAAATGTCTTAGAACAGATAATGGAGGGGAATTTACTTCTAAGGAATTTGAGAATTATTGCAAGAATGAAGGGATTGACAGGCATAAAACCACTGTGTACACTCCGCAGCAGAATGGCGTTGCTGAACGCATGAACATGACTCTTCTCGAAAGGGCAAGGAGCATGCTCAGTAATGCAAAGTTGCAGCAGGAATTGTGGGGAGAAGGTTTGCTTACAGCTTGCTACCTGGTTAATCGATCACCATCAACAGCAATTGAATGCAAGATTCCAGAAGAGGTATGGGCAGGCCAACCTTGTAATTATTCTAGTCTTAGAGTTTTTGGTTGTGATGCCTATGCACTTATTCCGAAGAGTCAGCGTTCTAAGTTGGATCCAAAGTCACAGAAATTAGTCTTTGTTGGATATGGTGATGGTGTAAAGGGGTATAGATTATGGAATCCTACTGCCCATAAGATCATCATAAATAGAGATGTTATTTTTGATGAAATTTCACTCATGAAATCAGATAGAAAGAATGTTTTGAAACAGGATGATGTACTACAATCACAGCAAGTTCAATTTGATATACATTCATCCACGGGTGAAAATCATGGAGATGTCCACAAGTAGGATATTCATGAGCAAATCACTCAGCAGGATGAGCAGACTGAAACACCTCAGGAAATTGAGGTTATACCACAACAAGCTCTACGAAGATCTACACAGATCAAATCGATTCCAAGAAGGTATGATGACTTTGTCACTTCTGTTGCTTTGATTACTAATGAAGGTGAACCAAGTTGTTATAACGAAGCAATAGAGGTTTCAGATAGTGACAAATGGAAACATGCCATGAATGAGGAAATGGAAACAAGACATGGGATCTGGTGGAACTTCCAAAGAACAGAAGAGTGGTTGGTTGTAAGTGGATATACAAGTTGAAGAAAGGTGCTGATGATGTCATTACGAAGTACAAGGCTAGGCTGGTCGCAAAAGGGTTTTCTCAGGAAGCAGGTATTGACTTTCATGAGATTTTTTCGCCAGTTGTAAAAATCGTTTCTATTCGTATGGTGTTAGCACTAGTTGCATTGCATAATCTTGAGTTAGAACAGCTAGATGTTAAAACTGCATTTTTACATGGAGATTGGATGAGGAAATTTATATGGAACAGCTGGAAGGGTTTGTTCAAGATCGCAACAAGAGGTTTGTCTACAAACTCAAGAAATCATTGTATGGCTTGAAGCAGTCTTCAAGACAATGGTACAAGAAGTTTGATTCCTTCATGGTGAGCCAGAATTTTACCAGGAGTGAATATGATCATTGCGTTTACTTTAAAAAGTTGGATAATGGCATGTCCATTATATTGGTATTGTATGTTGATGATATGCTCGTTGCAAGCAAGAGCATGGTTGATATCAGCAGGTTAAAGGCTCAGTTAGCTGGGACATTCGATATGAAGGATCTGGGAGTAGCAAGACAGATCTTGGGCATGGAGATACACAGAGACAGGGCGAAAAGCAAGCTGTGGTTATCACAAGAGAAGTATGTGGAGAAAGTACTTCAGAGATTTGGTATGGATAAGGTGAAACCAGTAAATATCCCTTTAGCTTTGCATTTTAAACTTTCTTCAGGTTTATGTCCTAGTAATGATGAAGAAAAGGAGTATATGTCTCGTGTACCGTATGCTAATGCAGTAGGAAGTTTGATGTATGCGATGGTTAATACTAGACCGGATATTTCACATGCTGTTGGTGTTGTCAGTAGATACATGGCAAATCTAGGTAAAGAACATTAGGCAACAGTGAAATGGGTGCTTCGGTATCTTAGAGGCACAAGCAGTTATTGTATCACTTTTGATGGTTGCAGTGATAAGGTTTGCGGTTATGCTGATTCATATTTTGCACGTGATTTGGACAAAAGGAGATCTACTTCAGGTTATGTCTTTACTCTTGCAGGTGGTCCTATTAGTTGGATGTCAAAGCTTCAAAGCATTGTAGCTTTATCCACTACTGAGGCAGAATATGTATCTGCTTCACATGCTTGTAAAGAGGCAGTATGGTTGAAAGGTTTATTGGGTGAGTTAGGACAGTTTCAGAAAATTGTAAACATTTTCTGTGATAGTCAAAGTGCTATTCATTTGGCTAAGAATCCAGCCTACCACAGTAAGACAAAACACATTCCAGTGAAATATCATTATGTAAGGCATGTTATTGATGAAGGAGAGGTTATTCTTGAAAAGGTCCACACTCAAAAGAATTGTGCAGACATGTTCACGAAGCCGGTTACATTAGAGAAGCTGCGGTGGTGCATTGCTTCTCTTGGCTTGCACGAAAGGTGATGAGCAAATGAGCAAGGTATCAGGTTAATTGTTGTCAAGGTGGAGATTGTTGAAATTAGTTGACAACAATTCCTCTAACGTGAAATTAGATATTATTATCTGACTTTCGGTTACAGACCGGTTACAAATTTTCTGTTAGCATTCAGTTATGTATGAAATGCTATAAATTCATGTGTGCCCATTGTGGCGAGGACAACAGAAAAGAGAAAGAGCAGAGAGGAATGAGTCAACTATTACTGTAAATTCCTGTCTTGAAGAATAAGAGAACCGATACCTTGCTCCGTGGATGTTTCCCTCAAATTGAGGGTTTTACCACGTAATGAGTGTGTCTATACGTTTCTGTGTTTTGCTTCTGTTATTTCGTTTATTCCTATTCTGTTCGTTTGATTTCCGCTGTGCATAATTTCGCTGTATAATTAATTCGTGGTTGTAAGTATTTGGGAGCCGAGTAATGAAATTTAAACCATTTCAGTTGTACATCATAAAGGTGCAGCAATCAAATCACAAGAAGAATTCTGCTATTAAATCGTTACACATTTATACAAAAATAAAAGATTTATTGTAACATTAAGAAACCGAGTTACTAAACATTACAAATAAAACTTGTATTGCTACAAAGCTGGAATGTTTTACAGTTAATAGGCCTGATTGAAAATGTAACTAAAATTCTTCTCAAAACATTTATAAAGAATTTCAATTGTAAAAGAATATGAATAAAGCAGAGAGAGCACTTCAGTTTGAGCTAATTTGAAAATCGCCTTCTGCAAAATGACGGGATTTGACCAAACTGTAAATCAACCAACGTTCTCACAATCCAGTTTGGATCCTTCTTCTTCATATTATGGCGTGAGATCTATAGAACCAAAACAAACAAGATATTAAACAGTTTATAATAGAAATCTAATATCAAACATAAATCAACACTAAATGCCAAAAATGTAAATGAAAATAATAAGGTTTAGCGAACACTTGAGAAATTGTATTATCTTCCATTTCCATTTCTTTCAATCAAGAACAAAAGGATTAAAATTAAACAAAACCAGTGAAGTTCGACGATCTTTCAAACTTACTACATCAACCGTATATAAAATATCTCATTCCACAATCTTGAATACCTTGTGGGGATTGATTTCAACGATCTCGGTTTCGAACAGATTCTACGGCATGTAAGATTTGATTTGGTGTCAATTGTTGCAATCTTTTATTCAACGATTATGTGGAAGTTATCTGGTGGATACCATAACCAATTTGGCTATTACAAACCAGTGTTCCTCCTCTTGCGCGTTGTTATTATATGGATCTATGTTAATTTAGTGTAAGTTGTGATCTTGTCTAACGTGCAAATATTCTTTCCATTTAACCGTATTGTAACTGGGACTTAAAGTCTGGTGAATATGTGGTAAATTCTCGCAACAAAATAGTCCAACAATATGGCATTTCCGATGTAATTGCCCCCATAAACTGGTGGCATCGATGTATGTGATCTAACACATAAAAGTAAACAACAATATCAATTGGTTCCAAAAATAGCTAATATGGATATGCATCTCGATTTGTCTCTGCTGGTGGATCCACTGCTTGTGGTTCCTGGTAATCAACAAGCTCTCAAATTGGGAAACACGTGGGGTGTTACCTAGAATACTACACATAGGTAAAATAATTCAATTCTTAAAAAATACTTGTTTGGCATAAGATCAACAATATCCCTAGATTTGTGGTGCCTCATACATCTACCACTCATACCACTCAAGATTACATGTTGGTTGGAAGCTATCTTTTTACTTAAGTTGTGAGAATGTTGGAAGAAGGAAGTTATTAGTTTGGATTACATGTTTGTTGGAAGCTATCATTTTACTTAAGTTGTGAGAATATTGGAAGAAGGAAGTTATTAGTTTAGTCTTGGGCACTTTGGATGATCTGTTTCTAGAATGTCATTGGTGCAAGTCAAACACCTCATGATAGAAAAGGCTCAAGGACTTTTGGTCTTCATAAATTTGGAATGTCTATAAGGAGCTGGGTTGATGTAAGTCTTTGAAGAAACGATACAACCACCCTTTGATTTCATAATAGATGGAACAACTAAACATAAATGCTACTTAGTTTTAAGCTTTAATAAACACATCTAATAGGGATGATGCTCCCAAGAATATGGTGATCCATCACAATGTGAAGTTGATGGAAACAAACTTTGACTTGTGGTAGAGGAAATCTCCTAAAAACAAGTTCATTAGAGTCTAGTGACCAAGAGGCTTGATCAATCCATTTAATTTATCAATTGAAGAAGTGACGCTCCCAAGAATATGTTGATCCATCACCATGTGAAGTTGATGGAAACAAACTTTGGCTTTAATTTATGAAGTGTAGAAGCGATGCTCCCAAGATTATGGTGATGCATCACAATGCGAAGTTGACTGAAACAAACTTTTGCTTGTGCTAGAGGAAATCTCATAAAACAAGCTCGTTTAGGTCTAGTGACCAAGAGGCTTGATCAATCCATCCCTAAATTAAATATATCAATTGAAGAAGTGATGTAGCATAAGGGAAAGTAGGTATTAAGGCTCTAGCTACATGGATAGCAGATAGGCTTTGTACATCTTAGCTCAAATTCCCTTGTTAATATCTCTGTTGGAGAGATTTGGGACATCCAATGAAAACGTGTGGAGGTGGCTTGTCAACATAAAAAAATGACAAGTAAAAAATCCAAGTGCAATTATTAGCCTGCTGCCGTTGCATAATGTTTGATCAAAATATGTAGTTGATTTTGGAGACCCGAGCGACAGATAAATATAATGTCGAAAGCAAACAGCACTTCCACCAACGCCAACTCCGAACATGACTGCCAATGGAACTAGGAGTGTGTGCCCATCTGGAAATCACGAGTGACCATTGCAAATACTGTATGATCTGTCTGTCCGCATGTAATAACTGCTATGCATTCAGGTTTCAGCTCTACCCTGACAGCTTCACTCAATTTCATGGCTTCACAGTCTGCAGACTGCAATGTTGAGGCTTCCATTAAATAATTTATGCACTCAGAATCTGCAAAGTAGAAAAGCCACTGCAGACTCAGAACAGGAAGACAAGTTGCTCATAAGTTGTCCTCCTGTCATTCCCAGACAAACAATCTCATTGAGACCACCCATCCATGCTTTCATTATCTGTTTTTGTTAAGTGTTTTCTTTTGTCTTATTGATTGGTTTGTTTGTTACAGCCATCCCCAGCATAAATACTGAACAACAAAAATATGATATTACGCTAAAAACCATAAACACTAACAACCAACATTTATTCAGATACTGCAATCAGATTTCCAAAGATTCCCATTAGGTCTCAAACACTGTAATGTCAGTATTTCCTTGCAGATGGCGGTAGACAGGACTTACATATAATTCTCATGTTCATTGCAAGCCCGTGCATGCTCTAGTCGATATCCAAATGCGTTTTATTCCATCCACATTACATTTTCAATTGAAACGATTTCACAATATATAACCGTTCATCAATTCCAAGGAAGACTAAATTAATGCTTATGTTAATTTCATTCATGACACTGTAACTTCATCCATTTTCTTTTTGGAGTTCACCTCTTAAGATACCAGAGTACATGAAGGAGCCATTAATGTACATGGCAGATTGCCAAAGCAAAGCTCTCGTATGATAATGGACAAAAATAAATCTATTTGTTTTTTTGGGAAAGGAAGATTCAAATTGTGAAGTGAAATTTCATATGATAATGGGCAAAAAGAAATCTATTTGGTTTTTTTTTCTTAATGAAATCAATAAGGGAAAAAGGAAGATTCATACAGTGAAGAAGTGAAATTTTATAAGGGATAGTTTGGTCGGTTAACTTGGAGGGATATAGTGTTTTGAGCTTTATGAAGGTGGAATTTTATAAAGAGTAGTTTGGTTGGTTAACTTAAGGGTTGTAGTATTTAGAGCTTAGTGTAAAGGGTTTGATGTTTTTTTAGTTAACTTTTTTTTTAATGTGTTTTATTTAATGTTTTTATAAGTCACTGATTATAATTAGAGTTGATGAGTTTATTGTGGATACTACTTGTGAAATGGGAAAAAGTGCTAGAGAATTTCTTTATACAGTTTTATTTGAGAAAAAAAGAAATCCCATAAAAAGTTCTATGTTTTTACTTATAGTTAAATTAATAGTATTTTTGGATTGTTATAATTGTCTAGTTGAATTTTGAATTTGGATAGGTTACCAATTATTATTATTGCTGATTGTTGAGTCACTCTATAGTCCAATCAAAAGTGGGGATTCTCCTAAAAGGTTTTCTTTGGTTAAAAAGTGTGATTTCCATTTTAAGGAGATGATATTTTATCAAATACACAACTCAACAACCAAAATACAAATTGGAATATTATGAGTGATCACAATATCCAACCATCCATACAATAGTTTATTAATTTCTTAAAAAAAACATAGATCCAAAAGCTTTTTTGCAACTAGGGTTTTCATAGGCTACATACTCATGGATGAAGAATTTCTTTAGTTACTTGAAGGTCAATCTTGGGGAGGATGGAATCTTGATGGATAGCCCCCTTTTACCTAGTGCAACAACAAGGGATGGAGTGTTTGAAAGACCAAGGTACATAGAGCTTGTGGAGTTGGCTTTAGAGGATGTGGGAAAAGTGGGTTTAGTGCAACTATCATCAATTTTGTACAATCTAGTCAAATATGTCTTTAAGTCATTTTAATACAATGGTGGAGACCCATTTGTTTTGTAAATGTTGATTTTGTTTAAATTGAATACCATAAACTTTATTACATTTCATCATTATCCTTTCAATTGTTGCTGATGGTTTGACAACATGAACTATGTTACTTTTTTGTAACATGGTAGTCACTGCAAAACAAAAGAGTTAAGCATTAAGATAATGATATGTTACAAATAAATTGCAAACCCTAAAAATAAATGAGTCACACAAATCATAAATGAGATAAAAAAAAATTATTGACATGATATGTTAAGAATGTAAATTATTCATTCTTTGAGTAATTAATTGACGTGTGTTTATATTAAAAGAGATTTTGACCATTTCCTTCAACTTGTAATATTTCAAATGATTGATGGCCCTTGGGAAAATAACGTCATGGTCAAATACCAACATCAAGCATTCAGAAACCATCATGATGCCATAAAATCCACTCTAAACAGATTGTGAGAACCACCAAATCATGTCATAAAAATGCAACTACAGAATCAATCGTAAAAAAAGAAACCAAGCCATACTTGAGAAACAATCAAGCAATCAAAAGCAATATATTTACCAAATTGAAATTGGGTATCGTATACAATTTCTGAAAAATTAAAGGGGGTTGTTAGGGTGCCAACAAATGATGACCAACTGGATGAACTAGTTATCTTTGATTCAATATCAACAAGAGTGAGATAAAGATACATTAAAAAGGGAACTATAAACTAAAATTCACACCAGCTATGTCTCATGGGCCCCACATAACAAGTCCTTAAAATATTCTTAACCATTGTTGCCACAAAAATATTTCCCTGCAACCACCTTCTTAGAATACAGAGTTATTAGAATATAGACTTAATCAATTAGCACACAATTAAATGAATAGTTCTCCTATCGACTTACCATGTAAAACATAGTGTGTAATCACTACTGTAGGGCATAAGTTTTTCCTCCAATTCCATTGACATTTCCACTACTTCCAACAGACATCCATAACTTCGATAGGGTTTTCTTTATTCAAGGTTAGTTACCTTTGTGCCATTCACTAGCTAAGGAAAATTATTTTACCTGCAAGGGGGAAGATTAAGGGCACTATCTTGACTTGGGAATCAACTACGATAGCGCCATTCACATACACTTTCACAAACTGAGTAGCCCAACTCATGATGAGACCTCCCATCTTGCAGTCTTTGGGACCACAAGCCAGTATCCTCGCTAGGTAACTAGATGTTGATAAAGTCATTCCAAAATACGCGCATGATCATGAATAGGTTGGCTTGTGATAAGACCTCCTCCCCTTGATCAAATCTCTTTTGTTTTAGATTTTGATTTATGAATGTTGATCCACATTGGAATTTCTTAGTGAATGGGGAGGCGACCAAACCACTCCTTAAGAGTATGGGATGGCGTAAAGAGGTTAAGGATTTTGACTTAATCAGTCACACTAATGAAAGTATTGGGCTTATGAAAACATATAATTGAAAAATTCCTCGAGTTAAAGACATGTATTATCATCTAATGATTCTAAAGGGTAAAGATGATGCTAAGAGGGTGATCAAACAATTTTCAGGATATTGAAAGAGTGTATCCACCAATGAGCTGATTTTATTTTGATTTACAAACCTTGAAAACAAGTCTCCTTTTTTTAACTCTTAAATCTTTAAGCCATGTTTTGGTCGTTAGATATGAGTCACACCTTTCAAAATCGAAGACAAGAAAATTTTTTAGAGGGTAAATAGGTCTAACAAACTAAAGATAAAGCCAAAACTAATCTAATGAAAATCAATCAACTGTGTATGTACAAAACAAATAGAAATCAAGCCTTGAAATAAAAAACAAAGAAAAACAAGCATGTGAAAATAAAATAAAATAAGGTCTTTTATGCATTAACATATGATAAAACTAAATCAATAATATCACAATTCTAAACTAGAAAGACAAAATGGGATTGAATAATGTTAAATTTTAATCCCTTATGCCTTCTTTATCATATATATATCTTATAATTGTAATAGATAATTAAAGAATTAAATTACATGAGATGTTTGCTAACGAGATAAGCCATCTTATTAAAAAAATATAGAGCTTAAAGAAAATCATAAATAAGATAAATCAAAAGAAAATCTTTGAATCATGATCATTTAATCCAATATATGAGATGCATAATAAATTATGCATTTTATTGAAGAAAGAACGAGATAATTCTAAAAATGAATCCTAATCTAAATTCATAAGGTTATAACATCAAATCCGTGAAATGTGAAATTCTCATTATGCCAAGAAAGTTCTTTAAAGATTATAAGTTTGATTTATTTAAAAAAAAAATCTTAATATTAATCATTTCACATGGTGAAGTGCTAGTAATAAAAAGTTAAATAGTATGACTTGAAATGTTTGATTAAAATGAAGAAAATAAATAATCCAAGGAAGAAGAAGTATAAGTAAAATTCCTTGAATGTGTAATGATAACCACTTTCTACCTACAAAAGATGTATCACTACAAAACTGTAGTATTCAAAAGAAAAAAGAAAGAAAGAAAGAAAGAAAGAAACGTCTAATCTAGAAACCTACACCTAACCTATAGTATTTCAAATTTGAAATGACTAAGTGAATTGAAATCTATAGTGTAGTCATAGAAGCATCTTTAACCCTACAAAATCCACACAATCGAATATAACAAACATAATGAAAATGCTAGAAACTAGAAATAAAATGCACCGTACCTACTAACATGTAATTTATCTACAAATGAAGCAAATGCAACCCCACCATTTTGTAATTTATGTACAAATAAAGAAAATAGAGCCCTACTACCTTTTGCAAGATAATCATTCTCTATCCACTATGCAAATCTATTGTAATATGTACAATGGAAATCAAAAGGATGGGAAAAAGAATTTGAAAATTTTATACAATGAAATGAATCTTTAGAAGAAAAATCAATATCATTATGATAAGAATCCATAACTTCTTCGGGAACAATTTTCTCCTTATGAATATTACCTTGTAAACAACCATCAAAATTAGACTCAACTTGTTCTACTTCGAGATCATGAATACCATCAAAAATTGCCTGATTTTGTTCATAATTCTCATAGGGATCAAATTGTCATTGAGTTACTTTAGAGGAGTTAAAAATATGAGATGATGCAAGTGTGGAACTAGTATCCCTAACACCATTAATTTGATGGGAATTTTCCACATCAAGTAATTTATCATATAAAGAAAATAGTGCTTTATTGTATGATGAATCAAAAGAGCAAAAATTCTTAAAATTACCTTTAGAAATAGCTCCCATTTCTTGCAAAGAAGAATGACAAGGATACATACATTGCTGATAAAAAAAAATTCGCCTTGATATTCTTTGTGTAAATCATAATTAGCTTGTACCTCGTTAACAATTAAGAATGCATAATTACAATTAAAAGAATCTAAACATGTGATTCAATAGAATTGTTATCAAATACATCATGGTACATGTGATTCTCTAAAAGGTATTTTTTCTTCAAAACAAAAATGCATGAAAGGTTTTGAATCACAATTGATTTCTTTGTCTAGAGTAAGATGATAATTTTGTAAACTATGCTCCCTAAAGAATCACTTTCATTACAAAAATATAACTCAGAAAGAAAGCCACGGGTATCACAACAGTTGGATAATTAAATATCTAATGAAGGGTTAGAAGAATAATCAATATTATAAACTAGAATCTCTTTACTTATGCTAGTAGATAATTGTTCAATCTTATCATTAGATCTACTATCTTTCAATTTAGAAGAATCTTCAAGAGTATAATAACTTATTTCATAATCATTTGAAGTTTTATTTTGATGTGAAACGGATAATATGGAAACATCGAAATTTAAATCAAGTTGATTATGGTCCATACCTAACAAAGTGAAGGAAGTCAATTCTATAATTTTAAAATCTTTAGATTCTTCATGCAAATTTAAGCCAAGTGGTGAATAAATATCAATACATGTTTCGAATTTGCCATCCACTAATTGACCATGTTGATGTGAAAGACAAATAATGTGTTGAAATGATGAGTACAAGAGGACAATATTTTGAAGGAAAAATACAATAGAGATTAATAAATTTAACAACACAATTTTCCAATGATTCATCCTTTTTCCTTGTGAGATGATCCAATTCATTGCATAATTTAGAAAAATCATTGTTAGTATTATTTATAATCCTTCATTGTCCACCATAGTCTAAATGTCAATTTCCTAGCTTAGGAGTATGTTTCCACTTCATTAGTGGCATGGGGAAGTTATCTGGGGGCCACTTACCACTTGATGCACCAGTTTGCATGTGTTTAGGATCTCTAGAGGTCAATTACCTATATTTTAGGAACCCTCACTGAGTAATGGGAGTCCCACCATCAGTTCACCCTAGTATATCTTGATTTATGCTCTGATGGGAATCAGATAGTTCATCTTCAATGATCCTAGCACCACATTTTCATGATTTAAGGAGGTTAGGTGCCTTTTCTCACCTACCTTGTTCAGTTAACTAATTGTGAACTGATTTAGTTATCCACAGTTACATTAGGTAATCTTGAGTGGTGATTTTCCCATAGAATTAGAATTACTCCTAGACGATTCAACTTCTCTTTGCGCTGAGAGGCGCTCTACAACCCAGTATGGGGAGATCTTGTAACGTTATGTAACGTTATATAATTTTTTTTTTTAAAATTATAGGCCAAAATAAATGTCGGCCAAAAAAACAACCTAATATGGGGGAGATGTTGTAATCTTCCTACCTAACAAAACATTAAAAAAGTAAAAATTTAATTATCCTTAAAAAAGTGGGTCACTAAAAAACACAATATGGGGGATATGTTGTCATTTCCTACCTAAAAAAATAATAAAAAATAAAAATTTGAATTATCCTGAAAAAAATGTTGGCCTTGCACATGGTTTTAAAACCATGTTCATGGTTTTAAACCTATGTGCACATGGTTTTAAAAACCATGTGCAAGACCTTCTAAACAACCCATGGTTTTATTGTACATGGTTTAGGAGGGCCTTGCACATGGTTTTAAAACCATGTGCAAGGCCTCCTAAACAACTCGTGGTTTTATTTTACATGGTTTAGGAGGGCCTTGCAAATGGTTTTAAGACCATGTACAAGGCCTCCTAAACAACCCATGGTTGTAGGAGGGCCTTGCATGTGGTTTTAAAACCATACATGGGGAAATGTTGTAATGTTCATTCCTAATAAAATAAAAAATAATAAAAAATATTATATGTTGACCATAAATAATATTAAATATTAATAATAAAAATATTATAAGTGCACCTTTAATAAAAAGATGTGTCTTTTGGTTTGAATCAAATCAATGGATACCTAAGAAGAGATTTGATTCCTCTCGGCGCTTGATAGAGCCTAGGATTTGGATCTACGCTGGTTATTGTATCATGGATATATTACTTATAGGTTAATGATGATTAGATTAATGTCACGCTATAAAAGTTTTGCTTCTTGTCTCAATAATTTCACCATGATTGTTTTACATTCAAGCACTGAAATATTCTTCCTCATTCATTGTTCCTTCACAACAAGGTTCAATCCATCTTGATGATCCTATAGATTTTATAATTTCACATGGTATCACAGCAGGTGCTCAGGCCATTTTCAATCCTTGAAAACTTTCATTGATGCACCATAAGCAAGTAGGTTCCACATAATTCATGGTGTCTTTTCTTTGCTCCCTCTGGATTTATCGAGAGAATTCTATCCAGATGTGAAGAACCCTGATAATGTGCACATGTCTAAGTAGAGTGTGTTTGAATTGGTTTTCCTTCGAATTGAAAGTTTTATGCAGGTTAATTGTAGAAATTAGAAGATTTGTGCTGCTCCTAAAGCTGCAAAACAGAGAATCCAACAACCTTGAAACTGAGGATACTCACACCCTTCAATTATCTGGATTAGACTAAACAGTGAAGATATGCAGATTTTGTTGTGCAACAAAGGTATATATAAGTTCATAATGGGAAAGGAGGTCGAACCCTAGTACAATTTAGAGAAATCAAAGTTTTCGAAGAAATTGGAAGAAGCCTTTGGTTTCATGTGCATTCATATCTCCAAGGATTTAATCTTCCACCTTGATGGATTAAAGACACCAAGGGAAGTATGGTAGAATCTTGAATCACTATTTGGAAAGAAATATGAGCTGAAAGGACACATTTTGGAGAATGAATTGATTTCTCTTCAACCCAAAAATTTAAAAACCATCCAAGAATTCTTCTCTGAGCTCAAGTCTTTGGTCATGCAGTACAAGCAGTGTGGGATTGATAAGAAGGATGAGAAATTGATGATCTCCATTTCGAGAAAGCTTGGCCATGATTTTTTTAGTATTTTTGTCCACCTTTCACTCTGGGAAAATCACTACCCTAAACTGGTGAATTCCCTCACTTGATGCATCCAATAAATATCTCATTCAAGATCAAGATAGGTTGATTCAGTTGGGAGCCCTCAAAGCATCCAAGGATATAGCTCTTTTGTCCATGGAGACCAAGAATGCACAATATTAAGGGAAACAAAAGGGGAATCACAAGAGATATACTGAACTCAAATCAAAGGAGGAGTTTGATCCATCAGATGGAGCCTCATGTTCCAAGAAGGAAAAGGACAATAGGTTTGAAAAGACCAAGTGTTCCTATTGTAAGAAAGGAAACCATTCAAATAAAGTCAGTATGAATAAAAATATAGATCAAATAGCTAGAATTATTGAACAACACCATATTTCCCTCCTATAAGGAATACAGAAGATTTATCTTGAAAGTAAGGAAAATGGTCATGAGAGATTCCATGCACTAAAGGTTTTATTTTCAAAATATAAAGCCTTCCTCATTGATTCTTGAGCCTCCAACCACATGTTTTCCTTCAAAAAATCATTTTCTTCATTAAATATCACCGATGGACCAAGTATTCACATGGGACATGATACTTAGATCTAAGATGAAGGGAAGGGTACAATCTAATTAGAACACAAAATGTTAAAAAATGTTATGCATGTACCTTGTTTAGCAACAAATTGTTTATTTGTTTACCATATGACACATACTGGTTCACCAAAGAGAGTTGTTTCTGGTCCTGAGAAAGTTGAGATCTCATATATATATATATATATAATAAGAAGCTTATAGATAAATGTGTTGCAAACCATGCCTCCAAGGAATATGAGTTGTCACACTTTTTTCCATACTTGGACCCTTTGCAAGATCTACAGCTAGTTAAAAGGGAAGGTAAATCTATTCTACCTAAGCCATTTTCATATGATGATGTTTCTTGTGATGATTTAGATCCATAATTCGAAGATGAGGACCAAGTAAAATCAGATATTGATATCGAGGATGAAGTCCAAACATATCCAAATCCAGATTCAGATCCAGTCCTTACTCCCAATCCTATTCCTAAATGGGCTCATAAGTTCATTGAGGATGTTGGGAACATGCTTGGAGATCCATTTAACAAAAGGAGAACTAAATATCAGTTTCAATATGACAAGCTTGTGCTATGTTGTACATATCCACTTCTCTTAAAGAGGTGCTACATGATAGTCGTGTCTGATCTGTAGTTCTACAAAGTGGCTTTCCATGCTCCACCAAGGCAGGAAGCCATGGATAAGGAATATAAGTCATTGTAGAACAATGAGACATTGGATCGTGTCGCTTTTCTTCTATAGAGAAGAGAAAAGTTCCTTCTACATGGTAAATTAGAAGAAGAAATATACATAGAACAACCTAAGGGGTACACTGATGATTCTTATTTAGTATGCAATATGAGGAACCCATTGTATGGGATCAAGAAAGCCCTTGGGACATGGTGTCCCGAGTTGAAATTGTAATGGGGATTTCTCCCCTACTACATTCAAAAGCACCAACCCTAGATAATGCAAATCACAGGGTATATTTCAACAATAATGATAGGAAGCAAAACAACAATAAAAATATTTTTTAGGTTTTCAAATATATAATACTAACTAATGCATAACAAGAACAAAAAATACCTTTTTTTGAAAAGTGGGCCACCATAGCCGTCCTTGGAAATGGTCTCGAAGCTCCACGGTTTGGGTCTCCAGTCTCTTACATGAATAGTTGTCAGTTGGGGGAATGGATCCAAATGAGTACGGAGTGAACTCAACGTACACCATGGGGAATGGCATGGAAAAATATGGAAATAATGGAAGAAAAGTGTATAGTGTGACTGACAGCAAATGGAAAAAAGTGTATTGGGGGATTCCTTCACAATGTATTTATAGGATGGCCCTAGGGTTTTTGACACATGGTATTTTATTGTCCATGGTATTTATCTATATTTTTTTGACCAATTCTCATTTTTAGGCTTTTTTGACCCATTCTCATCATCCTCATCCTCATCATCATCATCATCGTCATCTTCATCCTCCTGCTCATCGTCATCATCATCATCATCATAATCATCATCATCATCATCATCATCATCATCATCATCATCATCATCATCACCATATTTGTCATCATCATCATCTTCATCATCATCCTCATCATCATCGTTGTCATCATCATCATCATCATCATCATCCTCATCATCAATGTCATTGTCATTTTTAGCAACATCAACATTGTTTCCATCGTTTCCCACCTATCCCTTGAAATATGTCGTAATAACACATTATGGCTAGCTAAATGCAAAGAGATAAAAGGATATAGCATCGATAGTTTTAGAGTTCTTGGAAATACATATACCCTAATAATGATTTTTGGATCATATCAATTTATTAGACTTTATTAAAGCCTATATATTGTAGTGTTCTTTATATTCATTGTAGTGTACATCATTGTAATGTAGAGTGCTCCATGTTGGGAGTAATCCTCTTAGGTCCGTTGGAAATATCTTGAACTAATAATTTTTCCTTTGTATGGCTAGTAGTTAGCAAGGAAGGATTTCATCCAATTGGAGATTTCAAGGCCAATTTAAATACAATTCTAAGGCCAAAATACTTATCAAATTACTAAGATGTTTAGTATATGTTAAGACACATTTTCCAACATTATAAGCATACAAATTGACATTGAATCCAACTACACACATAATAGTATGTTTTATTGCTTATAACAAGCACCTTAATTAACCTTCCGAACAAAACAATTTTCTTACCATCACCTTTTACCTCTTATGTGGTAGTAAAAAATTATAGGTTTAGGTCATAAATCCAATTTTAAGCTTTGGTTCTACTATATTAATTAAAATACTTTATATTTTGTATTTTTTACTAATCAAATAGAAATTTTTTATTAATACAAAAAAAATTATATATTTTGTATTTTCAAACTAACCAAACTACCCACGTGTGTTAATATAAATACTATTAAATTTTATCCTTTAGCTGTTAGCTCTCAACATATACACACATGACCTTAACTTCAGTTCCTGGTCCCTATCGTACTCACGAAGAATGGTTTTGTTTGTACAAGAGCTTAGATTATGAAGCAATATGATCTTGACACGTCACTTTCCATCTCAATGCCACGTTCTCCAAAAGGTTAGGGGGCTTGACACATTACTGTCCATATGTTTGCTTCAATTCCACATTTGCCTCTCTATCCATATCAATGGCACGTTTGCTTCAAATCCATGTTCACCATGTTTTCTTCAATGCCGATGATGAAGATGATGACGATGAGGATGAGATGAATAATTATATAGATAATGACGATGAAGATGATGGCAATGGAAATGAAGTTGAAAATGATGAGATTATATGATAATAATGATGATGATGATGAGGATGAGGATGACAGTAATGATGACAATGATAGTTACGATGACAATGAGAATGATATGAATGATGATGATGATGATCATCCTTATAAGAAAGTGTTGGTAGAGGTAAATAAATCCAGTTTCACTACAAGCTCCAAGATTAAAATGTGCTCAATCATAGTTACAAGTTATGCATGCTTAAAACTGTAACCATATCCCACTTGTTATGCATGTTTTAAATGACGACGACGATGAACTAGATGAAAATGACAATGATGATGTTTTTGATGATGGATATGATGGAAATGATGATGATGATGATCATCGACATCATTTTCATTTCCATCATGATTATCAAAATAGTCATCATGAGTGTCATAATCATCATTCATGTCATCATCGTTGACATTGTCATTGAAATCATCATCATCATCATAATCATCTCTTTAAGAATCTTATTATGAGGCTTCAAGGTTGCTCTGGTTTGATATCTTAGATAAGCCATGTCATTGACTCAAAATCCTTCACTTATGAGGAGGAAACCAAACAACAAGTTTGGAAAGATGTTATGAACTCCAGTTCATAATGACATGTGGAAAGTGGTTCTCAACTAACCTTAGATTTGGCAATGGAAATAGGTTGATTCCACGAGTTCAAAAGCATATTAAGCTAAGAGAAACAACAACATACATGAGGAATCACATCTCAGAGGCTCCATTGGGAGTTCATATCTCCTTGTCTTCAAACATGTTTTTGAACGCATGTGCCTAAGCAATGCGTCTATTCCCATCCCTGATCAATCTAAAATTACTATCACATGAATCATGATCATTGACACTGGAATTGATAAATCTGTCGTTATGTTGGACGTTTTTGGAACACAATTCCTAGCTCTAAACCTAGTGCAATTCCTAGTGCGGTTCCTTTCAAAATTTCTGGCATTATTCCAGGCGTTATACATGGATATATACCTGGAGCTATGTTGGATATTTTCTAGGCACAATTCCTGGATCTATGCTTGGCACTATGTTGTATGTTTTCCTATTGAAATTCATGGCACAATTCATGTCACTAACCCTGGATTAATATATGGTGTTATTTTATTTAGGACGTTTTTTTGGAGGCCATTCTTGGTGTTATATGGGATGTTTTTTTGGACACTAGTTCGGACGTTAATTTGGATGCTAATTGGGATGATAATTGTGGTGATAATTGGGACGCTCATTGGGACATTAATTGTGATGCTAATTAGCGTCCAAAATAGTGTGAACTTTTAAAAAGGGACGCTAATTAGGATGGTAATTGGGACGCTAATTTGGACGCTAATTTGGATGCAAATTGGGACATTAATTGGGACACTAATTAGGATTATAATTAGCGTCCAAAATAGAGCCAACTTTTAAAAAAGGATGCAAATAATGCCATTAAAAGCACCATCATGTGGAAAAGCACCCACTTTGTCCAGAAAATGATGAAAAATACACTAAAAGTGATAGTGGACGCTAAAAAGGAAGCTAAAAGAGACGCTAATCACAGGGTTTTGTTGAAGTGAAATCACAATAAATGCTCATCTTCCCTTCATTTATGGGAAATCAATAATGATTTTTTGGACCATATTTAGTGGAAATACAATGGTGAAGGTAGAAATGGAGGAATAATGGCAGGAATATGATATATGATTATGGTTTATACCATAGAGAGCTAGGTGAACAATTTTTAGTGTTAACATAAATATTTCATACTGTCACATAGGTTCAAAAGGTACAAGTTTAATTACAAAGAAGAAACATCTCCTTTTCTATTTGGAATCAATTGGAAGAAGAAGGTTCACATGGTTCACATGCACTATATCGGGGAACTAGTGCTCATAAGGAGCATAACACTGCATTACTACTCCACAGAGGTGCAGACTGCAGAAATTTGTCACAAAGTTTTTAACTCTCGAGAAATTTGTCTCTTAGTGTGAATGCTTGATCTAGTTCCATGGTGTTCATTTTTGAGGGGGGTATGTTCCCAAGAGGTTTTCCCCATTTCCTTGATTTATTGAGTAGTTACTTTTTTGCATTAGATTGTATGGGTGACCTTTGGTCTCAGTTTCTAGGTCCCGGGTTGTCCAAGTTTGGATTAAGGGAGGGTGCTAGGATTATTTGTAATCCTCCCTTATCCACTATAGTCTAAATGTCATTTTCCTAGCTTAGGAGTATGTTTCCATTTCATTGGTGCCATGGGTAAGTTATATGGGGCACAACTATGACTTGATGCACAAACCTAGATGAGTTTAAGATATCTAGAGGCCAATCCCTATATTTTGGGAACCTACACTAAGTCATGGGAGTTCCACCATTAGTTCACCCTAGTACATGTTGATTTATGCTCCAATGGGAATTAGTTAGTTAATCTTCAGTTAGCATAGTGCAACATTTGCATGATTTAAGGAAGTTAGGTGCCTTTCCTCATGTACCTCAGTCAGTTAATCAATCCTAGAGGATTCAAATTTTCTTTATTGTATCATGGATTTATTACATACATCTTAACAATTATCAAATTAATGTTATGCTGCAAATTTGTTTCCTCTTGTGTGAATAATGTTGCCATGATTGTTTGATATTCAAGTAGTGAAATTATTCTTCCTCATTCATTCTTCTTATATAGTGAGGTTCAATCCAGCTTGATGATCCTGTAGCTTTTCTAATTTCACAATAATAATGCCCAAAATAATGTGAAAAGAGTTCTATAAAATGTACCAAAGAATGGATAGAAGCAAAAGGTAAGGATTCAAACCAATGTTTGACTCGTCCTTCGAATGGGAGAGAAAGTAACCTGCATATAACATCTTCATCCACAATTTCATTAGCAATACAATTATAAGTAAATTGAAGAACATGCTCTTGTTCTAACGAATTTATTTTCTATCAATTGGTTAAGAAAATCTATTGGTAGATAAAAAATAACTTTTCTAGAAAAATAAATAATTACAAAGTTTTGAACTGGATCCATTATAAGATAATCAAATTCAAACAAGTTCAAAATACCTTAATTTTCATTGGCCCTCCTTCTAGCGTCATTTTGTTGACCCAAAAAAATATGGCAAGGGTCAACACGAGGGTATTAGTCTGATCCAAGGGTTTTCAACACGCATCAATCATTGTAAGCTAAGTCACAGGGTTCATCGAACCTAATCCTTGAGGTTCGAGGTTCGACGAACCTCAAAACAAATTTGAAATTCGTTTGGGTTCGCTGAATCTAATGTTGAAATTGAAGCCAAAACCGAACGTGAACTTAAAGGTGAACCTAAAGTCGAACTCGAATTGAAAGGGGAACCTAAAGGAAAAAAAATTTGAGGTTCAATTTTTTTACTGAAAAAAAAATTCAAATAAAAAAAAATACACAATACCAATAGATTAAATGTTGTCTATAAATTAAATGCCCTCTATTTATTTATGTTGTCTATGAATTAAATGCTCTCTATTTAGTTATGTTGCCTATGAATTAAATTCTCTCTATTTATGTATGTTGTCTATAAATATAACGTTGTTTATAAATTAAATGCTCTTGATTTATTTATGATGTCTACAGATTAAATGCTCTCTATTTATTTATGTTGTCTATAAATTAAATGCTCTCTGTAATTTGAAATATCATACCTATTGTCTACATAAGAAGACACCAAATAACAAGAACATAGATTTACCCCCTAAGAACAAACGCTTGAGCTTAAAAGACATGTACGTTCGGTCCATCCAACGGATCAACAATGAAGTCAACCATTGACTTCGTTGTTTGTCCATTGGATGGACCGAACGTACATGTTTGTTAAGGATGGCCAAAACAAACTACTGCTATGGGAATCATGTAAACCCATTGTTAAACCACAAAAACCTACTCTTAGAAGTACAAATTTGTAAGCAGAATTGTCATAAACAACAAGTATATACCATGAAATATGAATAGTGACCTAAGTGCTTTGAATCCTATGGGCGATGGGGTGTAGAAAATTAGTTAAGGGGGAGTATATGAAAAAAGTTTATATATATAGTCGAACCTACTATCTAACCTCATCCAAACCCAAACCCGAACCCGAACCATGTCACTTAGATTTTAAGTAGCTGATCCCGATGGATTTTACGGCTCTATTAGCTGAAACTGTACACAAAACTTAATCTGAATTAGGTTAAAGTTAGGTATACAAAATCCACAGTTTTCTACAAATCTACAGTTTCTTCTGACAAGTCTGAGGGAAAGATTAAGAAAGTTACAGCTTAAACAAATGCATAAAACATCACAACACAGTTTTCTACAAATCTACAATTTCTTCCGACAAGTCTGAGGGAAATATTAAGAAAGTTACAACTTAAACAACTGCATAAAACATCACAACTGCATAATGCAACATAGATGCAAAATGCAGAAATGGCAAGTTAAAAAATAATTAAATAAAGAAAAACAATTAACAAAACTAAAACTAATCCTATCCCATGGGAGCCTAGTAATGAAATTTAAACCATTTCAGTTGTACATCATAAAGGTGTAGCACTCAAATCACAAGAAGAATTCTGCTATTAAATCGTTACACATTTATACAAAGATAAAAGATTTATTGTAACATTAAGAAACCGAGTCACTAAACATTACAAATAAAACTTGTATTACTACAAAGCTCGAATGTTTTACAGTTAATAGGCTTGATTGAAAATGTAACTAAAATTATTCTCAAAACATTTATAAAGAATTTCAATTGTAAAAGAATATGAATAAAGTAGAGAGAGCACTTCAATGTTTTATTCAGATTTTGCATGACACAAGGATGAATAGAAAATGAAATCCAATTTAATTGCCACTGCTAAAGACATTTAAGTAGAAGTAAGATAGAGAAGATTTTAGAACCTTTCACAACATCATTGTTCCATAAGGATTTTGACCAATCAAATGTAGGTAATGTTCTCTTTATCCAATTCTTTAAGTACAACATAGTGATCCGAAAAGAAATGAGAGGAGAAGAACGAAGACTTTCAACTCATGCTATCCATATATCACTTTACCCATTCTTTTCGAATCAAATTTTCTTTTAAAGAGAATAAAAAAATCAACCATTGCTTGGAAATCTTGAATCAATCCCTCCAATTCGTGGTCGTAAAAAATATGTTAATTCTGAGAATGGGTGAATCATAAAATATGAAAAAATGGGATTTCAAACAGATGTGATGTCACATGCCCCAATTTTGCAAAAATAATATTATCATATTTTGATTTTATTTCAAGACAATATGTTAAATTTTATACTAAGTTGTAAATGATGACTCAGTAGAGTCAAGGGTGTGAATGTAATTCTGAATATTTTAATTATAAACAAATAAAAGTGGAGACAATAGCTTGGGAGAGTTGCTAAAAAGAGTGTTTACTGGTCAAGTTGGTGGAGGAGACTGGGTGGAGAGTAAATAGACAAGTGGAAGCATCCTCAAACACTTCTAATGTTGCAGGTGGAAACCTCCCTACATTTGGGGTCATGATCCCCCAAGAAAGTGGGATCAGAGCAGGTGGCTCAATTAATGACAACTAACCCAAAAAGACCTAGGAAATATTAATAAAAATGCCGATTGAAGAGAGCTGAGGCTGCTCATTCCAAGAAGAGAATCATTCAGGTGAATGTACTTCATAGGATTTCATTGGGAAGGGAATTTGTGGAAGATGTTTGGGGGTAAACTGCAGAAAGTGATCTAGTGCAGCAATTTAGCTGAAGGATCTTGCTGCTGAGTGCAGAGTTAGTACTGAGTCATTGGACTAGTATTTTGTTGCTTGCTCCACTAGTTCTCAGCCAAGGAGACCAGGAACAAGCTCGGGGGTCCTGAGAAGAAGCTGTTTGAGCACTCTCCAGGAGTTGGTAGGGAGGAACGGCCTCCCAATGCTATTGTCATCCAGCTTTAAACAGGTTCTACAGTCTTTTATTTATTATGTTAAAAGTTTATATCTGAGAATGAATGATTAATGAATGATTACATGTTTTGTAGTGAAATGGTACAGCTTGTAGCCCTATAGTTATTTGAATATTAAATTTGTAATTGATGAAAATAATCCTAACCTGTGTTTTAAAATAGATGAAGGATATGATAGAAATCTGGATTGAATAGAGTTATTTTGTATTTCAGAACAATGGAATAATTTATTTCTGTATATAGTTTTTTTCAGGAAAGAATATTAAATTGTTTAATTAAGTTTATTATTCAAACCAGAATGTTGTAAAAAGAATGCTAGCAAAGAAGTATTCATAATACTTTACAGACAATAGATTTATTTCTTTTAACAAGTTGTTACAGTAAATAGGTTATTGTTCTTATTTCAAAACTGTATTTTGTAAAATAATACTATTAACCTGTAACATAGGTAAAAAAATTAACTTAGATAAAACACTCATTTATTTCTGTGAAGAAAGAACCAAGCTGTTTTACATAGTTTATTTTATTGTTCATACTGCTTAACTATATCTACAAATGTTCACATTTCAAGTAGGGTAATACTAGTATAGTTACTTTTTTACAAATAAATTAACTACAACAATTATAATATTGTAACAAGGAAATAATAACAAAACCTATCTATGTACTTATTTAAATAAAATAGACTGAATGCAATGGCAAATAATATTTAATAAATAATATTTATAAATGAATTAATTCATTCAAATAAACTAAACAAAGATTAATTAAAAAAAAGGTACAGGGTCGAAACCCTCATAGTATTAACATTGAAATTCATAGTATTAACATTGTAATTCATACTAAAAACATTGTAATTATTAATCAGATAATCCATAATCCAAGGATTTGGATTATTTAGTATTCTGAACCTTAAAACTATAAAATATTGTTATAGTCCTGTAAGGACAAAGAAAGATAATAATGGAATTATAACAACTATATACCTGTAACAAACAATTAACTTAACATTTATGATTGAACTAAAACCTACAGAATAATTTAAAGAAATTATTTTATACACAGGTCACTAACAAGATTAAACCTTGCCCGAGTATCCGAGCTTATAAACAAATTATTATAATAGAAAGAAATAAGAGAATAGGTTATAATAATACATTTTAATTCAAGATAAATTTAAAAAGTAAAGATTTCTTTACACAGGTGAATAAAGGTAAGAACCGTGGTATACAAAATTACATTAAGAGCATAGAAATAACTGAGTTCTAGCTCAAGAGAGTTAAATCTCTATGCTTAAAGTTTAAATAGAGAATGGCTTGACAGGCTGCAAAATCTATTTACATAACTGTACACAAAAACAAATAAAACAATATGTACAAGTCATGGCATAAGCTGGAGAACCCTGCTAATAGCAATGATTTAACAAAAACTAAACAAGTAAACCGAGGAATAGTAACCCATGAAGGGCCACTTGCAGACCTTGATTTCCAACCGAAAAAATGTTCGATAAGAACTGAACAAGCATGGATTGCCATGGGTTAACCAGGGCTTACTCGTAACCAGGGAGCCAACCTTGCTCAATTGTACCTGCTGCAAAGAGAGGTGTGCACCCTCACCTGCAAGGAGAAGAACCCATGACATTAAAATATGCTTCATACTATAACTGATTTAAGAGTAAGTTTTAAGAACTGTTTAAAAGAATTTCCTACATGGAAGTGAAAGTAATGTAGCCACCGAGAAACAGTAGCACCGCCACCAGCGAGACAAAGAGCCAACCCTTCATTTTTTCTTGTGACAGAGATGGTTTAAACGCATGCACAAACCACTGCTAGCAGTGGTAAGAAAAATGTTGAGAAATGGCCAAGCAAGAAGCAGACGGTGAAGCTGGAACTATCACCACAATGCAGAGCATGAGAATGCATACTCTCAAAACCCTATGACGAAGACAAAGTTGTTACAGAAGCAAGTAACTCCTTAAAAATATCCCTTACAGGCAGGCCGTGGAGGAATGAATAAAAAGGCACTCACAGCCAGACCGTAAGCTTTAAGATACGACACTTAACGAACTCTTGCCAGCGTAAACTCACAGTGCAAACAAGAGTTCGAGGATAAAGAAGTTAGACTAAACATTGTAAACCAGGACGTTGAGCTCGTTAATTTCACAGTCGGGTAAGCATGGCGGCCATGGAAATAGTTGCAGAGTGGCATGAAGGCCCAAAATCCACAGAGGAGAATGATAAATAATAGGGTTACACAAACCCTTATACTTCCAACTCTTGGCCCAGAAGAAAACACGTGGTCACCTAAATATTCAACCATGCAGTGGGTCGACTATATAGCTAGGGTAAACTCATAGTGCAAACAAAAGGTCGAGGACGAAGAAGTTAGACTGAACATTGTAAACTAGGACACCGAGCTCATTAATTTCGTAGTAGGGTAAGCATGGCGGCCATGGGAATAGTTGCAGAGCAGCCCGAAGGCCCAAAATCCACGTAGAAGAATGACAAAGAATAGGGTTACACAAACCCTTATACTTCCAACACTTGGCCGAGAAGAAAACACGTGGTCACCTAAATATTCAACCATGCAGTGGGTCGACTATATAGCTCTTGCATGCCAATGATTCACAGTGATTTAAAATATAATTCTATGCACATTCATATAAGTACTTTAATCATTCAAATGTTCCACGTTATCATAGATGTCAACCTATGATTGCATGGGCATAAACCATGAACCCTCAGATCATTGCCAAGGTTATCATATAGTCATCACATAGTTCAGAACAATGGTGAATTCAAAGCCTTTATTTTTAAATACAAAACCTTACACAATACCAATCGATGGAGTGGTCTAACGCCTCATCTCTTTTCCATATCAAGTTATAATGTGAACTTTATAATTGATATGTTTATTTATATTAAGCTTTTCGTTGACCATGAAATCGATGCAACCTTATAATCTATATTCTTGCTCAAAGTATTTTATGCATGGAAACTTTAGTTCATCACTAACAGTTTATCCATTTATTCATAGCATCGATATTATAGTTATAAATGTTGATAAGCCTTATGCTATCCTAACTATGTTTATGAAGAAGTCTTAAGTTACTTTGGGAGATACCAATTAAAAGGCTATTTCATCACCTAGCCAAACTATGATATTTAATAAAGTATTTCATAATAGAATTGCATAGCTAATCTTGTTGCCCCAACTTTTATTTTGTGACTTTATAATTTTATACAACATAGTTTTAAATAGGAG
Organism: Pseudotsuga menziesii; assembly: GCA_001517045.1. Classification (NCBI taxonomy): domain Eukaryota; kingdom Viridiplantae; phylum Streptophyta; class Pinopsida; order Pinales; family Pinaceae; genus Pseudotsuga; species Pseudotsuga menziesii. Next base: position 1,385,128 of record LPNX010202346.1, read on the forward strand.
TATGAACTTTATAAATCTTATTTGTTCTTAACCAGAATTACTAGTAAACATGGATGTATTATAAACAAGATAGTTTATGTGTGTATTGGTGAGTATCATAGAAAAACATAGTTGTCAGTGGGTGGAAAATACTAGAATGTTGGCTATGAATCCTTTAAATAGATTAGACCAATGAAGTTTAATAGCTTTTGGTTATTTACTCAACCATGACAAGCACTATTAGTTTCACCATGTTTTTTATTACTAACATAATTTTAAAACTATCTAGTGCTTGCATGAGGTAATAAATCAATCTCTCTTAAATACTTTGACCTAAGTTAACTGTTGGGGTTAGTAGCTTAATTCAAGAGAAGTATTAAAAAAAAAATAGGAAACTGAAGTGGAACAATCCCACTAGCTTTTAAGTCCTTGGGACTTTATGTTTCACTGTAATGTTTAGAACCTTATAGGCAGTAATCTTCATTACAGAAGATGAATAACAAGTAGTTGGTTATACTATTATTATAAGTTGATAATGTATATTACTGTTAGAACAATCATCATAGCATTACAGGTTATGTACTCTAAGTGAAAATAACTTACAATAAAGATCACACGTTTTGAACGATGGAAAGTAATTACTGTTGCTATCTACATTTAAGAAATAAACTCTTCTACATGTAGTTCGTTGACAAGAATAATTGAAGGAAACAAAAATACTTGTTTTACCTCATAGAAGTAGCTTGATATGTAACAACTTATTTACTAAGCTATTTATTTTTGCAGATAGAAATATAGCTGGATGCTTTATGGAATTAAAGGTGTTACTCGATCATTCATACCTGTAAAACCTGTAAGAACAAGTAAGTTTTCTGTGTTAGCTAAAATGCTAAGTAAGCCCTAGAATCCGAAGAAAGTTCCACTTACTCGTCGCAAATTAGAACTCATCAGCAAACTGAAAGAGGAATTATTGCACAAGTTAACCTAACCTTGTATCAAAAAGTAGAATGCTAAGTTACTTAATTAAGATTATGTATTAACTAATCTAGTAACTGATTCTTTTATAGTTAACTGTTAGGTGTGAGCAAACCACATTCTCAACATTTTATGTATTTTCAAAATTTTAAATTTTTGTGAAAATTTGGGGTTTTGACATGTGGTATCAGAGCACAAGGTTCAAACACTAGGCCTTGATGAAGCCTAACTAGATTTTAGGAAACAGTAAATGGAATCATTATGCTGACGCATTTTTCTTTTAAATGTTATTCAACAACGAATTGTTTTTTGAAGTTTAATAGACAGGTATGAAAAGGCTGGAAGAGTATGCAGAGAAGGAATCTCTAGTTACTGAAATATGAAGTCCACCAAGTGATCCTATACCAGAGGACTTAACTACCAATTCCTCAAAATTGTTAAAAATTGTAAAAGACTTAAAAACTAAAATGGAGTCTGTAGAGCGAGAAAATGAAAGGATTCTGGGGACTCAAGAAGAGCTTAACCAGATACTAATTGAGAAGTTTCAAACCGAGGGTAGGGGTAGAAGAAAAAAATCAGAAGATACCAGTCATCAATGTAAATCTAAAAAGATAAAACATACTAAAACTGAAAGTAGTTCATCTTCTGAAGTGTTTGGTGAACAACGGAATTACCATTCTACTAGTGACAGTAGTGATGATAATCAGTACACTAAAAAGAGGAAATGCAAACCTTATGAGGAAATTTCTGGGGAATTCGAAAAGATAAAACCACCAACCTTTAATGGAGAGACTGAAAAGGGGGAGGAAGCTGAATCCTGGTTATCTGGGATGAAGAAGTACTTCCAAATATATAACTATTCTAACTAGTTAAAGGCTAGAATGGCTATTTATAACCTCTCAGGAAAGGATGACATTTGGTGGCAGGCCTTGAAAAGAGTTAACTTGGGAATAAAAGAAAAAAATGTAAATTGGAGTACCTTTAAAAGGTATTTCAAAAATAAATTTTTGTCTGAGCAGTATTATGAGGAGAGAGCCAAAGAGTTTTATGAGTTGAAGTTAGGATCAATGACAATGAAGGATCTGAACAGCAAGTTTTTAAGTCTACTTAGGTATGTACCATACCTTGTAGATGAGAAACCAAAGGTATAGCGATTTCTTAGCTGTCTAACTTATCATATTAAAGATAGAATTGAATATGATTACCCAAAGACCTTGGAAGAAGCTATGAGAAAAGCTAACTTCTATTTTGAGCAGAATCAGAAGAAAGAAAGCTTGGCCAACTGGAAAGCTAAGAAAAATAATAATCAGTTTGAACAAAAGAAGAAGGATTTTGTGCCTAATAGAAATTCTAAGAACAATAAGGCCAAAAATGATCCTAATAACAAGAAATTCCAAGGAAATAAGAACAATACACCCAACAACCAGAATAATTCTAAAGGTAAGGAATTTGCAAATAATCATGGAAATTTTACTAAGAGCTTTGAGCGCAAAGATCCTATCAAGTGCTGGGAGTGTAATGGCCCACACTATGCTTCAGTTTGTCCAAACTGGAAGAAGACTAGTAACGACATACATACCATACATGAGGAGGTGACCGTTGGGGAACTAGCAAGGACCATGCCCAAAATTAACGCAGCTTTGGAGAATCGACAAGCTGAATATCAGACTTCCATGGTGTAAGTAGAAGGTATGATAAATCAAATCCCTGTAACTATTTTGATTGATCCAGGAGCTAGTATCAGTTATATTGCACCTCAAATAGTAGAAAAATGTAAGTTATCTGTTGAAATTTTTTAGAATTCATGGTTAGTTCAGTTAGCCATTGGTGCTAAAAAAGGGTAACTTGTTTTGTTAAAGAATGTACAATAGTTATGGATAATTTTAAAAATGTTGTCAAGCTTAGTGTTTTGCCTCTTGGTTCTTATGATTTGCTGATTGGTATGGACTGGTTAGAACAACATAGAGTAATTCTAAATTGTTATGATAAAATTTTCACATGCTTAAATCATTAGAGGAAATTTGGGGTCTAAAATGGGCCTTATAAGAAAACTTGCCAAAATAAGTTTTTGTGAGTTGGAATTCAAGAGCCAATAGAATTTCAATAAAATAAGTCAACCATAATGGTTGAATTGACATATTTGCCATTAAAAAAAACTACTTTTTTTGTTCGTATTTTCGACATATCTCATTGTGTTTTTACTCAAATTTCGATCGGGAGAGATCGTTGGATGCATAATTTGATTCCGCATCCAACGAGTACCCACACTACATACTTTTGATGGACCCTGCTACCCCAAAAACAAGAAATACCTGAAAAAACATGATGATGATGTCATCATCACATTTTTTCAAGTATTTCTTGTTTTTGGGGTAGCAGGGTCCATCAAAAGTATGCAGTGTGGGTACTCGTTGGATGTGGAATCGAATTCTGCATCCAACGATATCTCCCGATCGAAATTTGAGTAAAAACACAGGGAGATATGTCGAAAATACGAACACAAAAAGTAGTTTTTTTCTTTCTTCCTCCAAAATTAATCAATATTATTTTATTATTTTAACTATTATTTTACTATTTTAACTATTATTTTATTATTTTTCTTAGGAGGCCCATTTTAGACCCCAAAATTCCTCTAATGAGTGATAAAAGACCAGTAAGTGTTAAAGGAATCCCTAGAAAAACCACCATAAGGAAGATTTCTGCCCTACACTTAAGAGAGTTGTTAGAAAGGGATGTAAAGCTTATGCAGTAACAATAATTGATGAGGAAATTTTAATTAAAATAGATAAGTTAAAAGTGGAAGACATACCAGTCTTAAGAGAATATGTTGATGTATTTCTAGAAGAGAATTCGGGATTACCTCCAAAAAGGGAATTGGATTTCACGATTGAGTTGGTACCGGGTGCAGTACCTAGCTCAAAGGCCCCTTATCGAATGAACATACTCGAACTTAATGAATTAAAATCTCAATTAAAAGAATTAATTGATAAAAAGTATATTCGACCAAGTGTGTGTCCCTGGGGGGCACCTGTCATCTTTGTTAAAAAGAATGACGGAACTATGCGACTTTGCATAGATTACTGTTAGTTAAATAAGATGACCATCAAAAATAGATATCCGTTTCCCTGCATAGATGATTTGTTTGATCAACTACATGGAGCCACGGTGTTTTCGAAAATAGATTTGATATCTGGATATCATCAAGTAAGGATTAAACATGAAGATATCTTTAAGACAACTTTTAGAACTAGATATGGTCATTATGAATTTGTTGTAATGCCATTCGGGCTTACCAATGCCCCAGCTATCTTTATGTGTTTAATGAACAATGTTATGCATAAGTATTTAGATAAGTTTGTGGTCGTATTTATCGACGACATTCTAATCTATTCAAAAACTGAAGAAGAACATAAAGAACATCTAAAAATTGTTTTGCAAGAGTTGCGAGATCATCAACTCTTTGCAAAGTTTAGTAAATGTGATTTCTTCAAGGATAAGATTCAGTATTTAGGTCATTTGGTGACCAAAGAAGGAATTTTCGTAGATCCTGAAAAGATAAGGGAAATCGAAGATTGGCCGGTTCCTAAGGATGTGACAGATGTTCGATATTTCATGGGCATTACCAGTTACTACCAGAGGTTCATTGAAGGTTTTTTGAGGATAGAAAATCCAATAACTTCCTTGCAGAAGAAGGGAAAGAAGTTTGACTGGAATAAAAAATGTGAAGAAAGCTTTAAAAGGTTAAAAACTTTATTAACCAGCGCACCTATTTTAAGAACAGTAGATCCTAATAAAGAATTTGTAGTATGCATTGACACCTGTAATGATGGTTTAGGTGGTGTTCTGACTCAAGAAGGGCATGATATTGCCTATGAGTCTAGAAAGTTAAAAGTTCATGAAAAGAATTATGCAACATATGATATGGAATTAGCAGCTAATACACTCTTTAAAAGTGTGGGGACATCACCTAATTGGCAGAAAATTTGTTTTAATGACTGATAATAAAGGGTTGAAGTATCTTTTAGATCGGCCAAATTTAATTGCTAGACAAGCTAGGTGGTTAGCTTTCTTAAGCGAGTATGATTTTGAAATTCAGCATATAAAAGGTAAAGAAAATAAAGTTGCTGATGCATTAAGTAGGAATGCAAGGTTGAATTTTGCAGCAACTATCAGCATCTATGTTTCAAGTTTGGATGAACAACTTAAAGAAGGAATAGAACAAGATGAAATTTACCAAAGTTTGCAAGCTAAAGCTAAAGAAAATCCAGCATAAAATTTAAGTAAAGGCTACAGTTTAAATGAAAAAGGAATTTTTACTATATAAATATAGAATGTATGTACCTAACGTACCTAAAGTACCTAAAGTTAAGCTGCTAATTCTAGATGAAATTCATAAAACACCATATTCAGGTCATCCAAGTTATCAAAAGACTATAACCATGTTAAGAAAAGAGTATTTCTGGCCAAATATGAAAACTGAAGTAGAAGAATATATTGCTAGGTGTTTTGAATGTCAACAGGTAAAAACTGAACATCAACACCCAGCTGGTTTGCTTCAGACTTCACCCATCCCTAGTTGAAAATGGGAGATAATTAGGCTAGATTTTATCACTGGGCTGCCTAGAAATCAAAATGATTCTATCATGGTAGTAGTTGATAAGTTAAGCAAAGCAGTTCACTTTATACCTGTTAAAACTACTTATAAAGTTGCAAACATAGCTGATATCTTTCTAAAATAGATTTTTCGACTGCATAGAGTACCAAAAGTTATAATCTCAGATAGAGATCCTATGTTTACAGGAAACTTCTGGAAGTATTTGTTTAAAGGGTTAAACACTACATTAAATTTTAGTACTTCTTTCCATCCTCAAACAGAGGGAAAAACTGAAAGGGTAAACCAGGTACTGGAAGATCTATTAAAAATGTATGTGAAATACCAGCCAGGTAAATGGGAGGATTATTTACATCTGGTAGAATTTGCTTATAATAATAATTATCAGACATCATCCAGATTTAGTCCTTTTGAAATTTTTAATGGACAGAAATGTAATACTCCTATCTCTTGGAGTAATCCAGTGGATAGATTGGTATTAGGTCCAGATCTGTTAAAAGAAATGGAAGAAATTGTAAAACAAGTGCAGGGAAATCTGAAAGTGGCACAAGATCGGCAGAAAAGTCAAGCAGACTTAAAAAGAACTCCAAAGGAGTTTTAGGTAGGTGAACATGTGTTCATCATGGTAAGACCCAAAAAGAGCTCTCTGAGACTAGGGAGTTGTGCAAAATTGGCACCTCATTATTGTGGTCCATTTGAAATTCTGTTTAGGATTGGACAAGTAGCTTATCAATTAGTATTACCACTCAATTTAAGAGTACATAATGTTTTCCACATTTCCATATTAAAGAAATATGTTCATGATGCTACTCATGTTGTTAATTGGAATGATGTATACATGGAACCAGAAGGAGATTTTCTAGTGGAACAAGACTGTATCCTCGGGCGGAGGGAGATCACACTTCGGAACTGCGCCATTGGACATGTGAAGGTGCAATGGAAGCACCTTAGTCTAGAGAAAGCCACTTGGAAATTGGAAAGTAAAATGCGAGATGCATATACAATTCTATTCTAGGGGAATTCTGAGGATGAAGAATAAATAACATCGCGGACGATGTTATATTCTAAGGAAGTGTGTATGTCACATACCCCGATTTTGCAAAAATAATATTATCATATTTTGATTTTATTTCAAGACAATATGTTAAATTTTATACTAAGTTGCAAATGCTGACTTAGCAGAGTCAAGGGTGTGAATGTAATTCTGAATATTTTAATTATAAATAAATAAAAGTGGAGACAACAGCTTGGGAGAGTTGTTAAAATGAGTGTTTACTGGTCAAGTTGGTGGAGGAGACTGGGTGGAGAGCAAATAGACAAGTGGCAGCATCCTCAAACATTTCTACTATTGCAGGTGGCAACCTCCCTACATTTGGGGTCATGATCCCCCAAGAAAGTGGGATCAGAACAGGTGGTTCAATTAATGACAACTAACCCAAAAAGACTTAGGCAATCTTAATAAAAATGCCCATTGAAGAGAGCTGAGGATGCTCATTCCAAGAAGAGAATCATTCAAGTGAATCTACTTCAAAGGATTTCATTGGGAAGGGAATTTGTGGAAGGTGTTTGAGGGGTAAACTGCAGAAAGTGATCTACTGCAGCTATTCAGCTGAAGGATCTTGCTGCTAAGTGCAGAGTTAGTACTGAGTCATTGGACTAGTATTTTGTTGCTTGCTCCACCAGTTCTCAGCCAAGGAGACCAGGAACAGGATAGGGGGTCTTGAGAATATGCTGTTTGAGCGCTCTCTAGGAGTTGGTAGGGAGGAATGGCCTCCCAATGCTGTTGTCATCTAGCTTTAAACAGGTTCTACAGTCTTTTATTTATTGTGTTAAAAGTTTATATCCGAGAATGAATGATTAGATGTTTTGTAGTGAAATGATAGAGCTTGTAGCCCTTTAGTTATTTGAATATTGAATCTGTAATTGATGAAAATAATCCTAACCTGTGTTTTTCCCCGTCTGGAATGGACCAGACCGTACTCTGGCACAGGCAGTACATTTTAAAGTAGATGAAGGATATGATATAAATCTAGATTGAATAGAGTTATTTTGTATTTCAGAACAATGGAATAATTTATTTCTGTATATAGTTGTTTTCAGGAAAGAATATTAATCTGTTTAATTAAGTTTATTATTCAAACCAAACTGTTGTATTAAGAATGCTAGCAAATAAGTATTCATAATACTTTACGGACAACATGTTTATTTCTTTTAACAAGTTGTTACGGTAAATAGGTTATTGTTCTTATTTCAAAACTGTATTTTGTAAAATGATACTATTAACCTGTAACACAGGTAAAATAATTAACTTAGATAAAACACTCATTTATTTCTGTGAAGAAAGAACCAAGTTGTTTTACATAGTTTATTTTATTGTTCATACTGCTTAACTATATCTACAAATGTTCACATTTCAAGTAGGGTAATACTAGTATAGTTATTTTTTTACAAATAAATTAACTACAACAATTATAATATTGTAACAAGGAAACAATAACAAAACGTATCTATATACTTATTTAAATAAAATAGACTCAATGCAATGGTAAATAATATTTAATAAATAATATTTAGAAATGAATTAATTCATTTAAATAAACTAAACAAAGATTAATTAAAAAAAAAGTACAGGGTCAAAACCCTCATAGTATTAACATTGAAATTCATAGTATTAACATTGTAATTCATAGTAATAACATTGTAATTAATAATCAGATAAGCAATAATCCAAGGATTTGGATTATTTAGTATTCTGAACCTTAAAACTATAAAATATTATTACAGTCCTGTAAGGACAGAGAAAGATAACAATGGAATTATAACAACTATATACCTATAACAAACAATTAACTTAACATTTATTATTGAACTAAAACCTACAGAATAATTTAAAGAAATTATTTTATACACAGGTCACTAACAGGATTAAACCTTGCTCGAATATATGAGCTTATAAACAAATTATTATAATAGAAAGAAATAAGAGAATAGGTTATAATAATACATTTTAATGCAAGATAAATTTAAAAAGTAAAGATTTCTTTACACAGTTGAATAAGGGTAAGAACCCTAGTATACAAAATTACATTAAGAGAATAGAAATAACTGAGTTCGAGCTCAAGAGAGTTAAATCTCTATGCTTAAAGTTTAAAGAGAGAATGGCTTGACAAGTCGCAAAATCTATTTATGTAACTGTACACAAAAACAAATAGAATTTTTTTTACAAGTCATGGCATAAGCTGGAGAACCCTGCTAATAGCAAGGGTTTAACAAAAACTAAACAAGTAAACCAAGGAATAGTAACCCATGAAGGGCCACTTGCAGACCTTGACTTCTGACAAAAAAATTGTTCCATAAGAACTAAACAATGATGGATTGCCATGGGTTAACCAAAGCTTACCTGTAACCAGGGAGCCAACGTTTCTCAATTGTACCAACTGCAAAGAGAGGTGTGAACCGTCACCTACAAGGAGAAGAACCCATGACATTAAAATATGCTTCATACTATAAATGATTTAAGAGTAAGTTTTAAGAGCTATTTAAAAGAATTTCATACCTCGAAGTGAAAGTAATGTAGGCACTGAGAAACAGTAGCACCGCCACCAGCGAGACAAAGAGCCAACCCTTCATTTTTTTCCTATGACAGAGATGGTTTAAACGCATGCACAAACCACTGCTAGCAGCAGGAAGAAAAATGTTGAGCAACGACCAACACTACTACATTTTGACCAAAAATATGATGGCCGTCATGTCGGATTTTCGACACTTCCCTGTCGCATGTACGAAATTTTGATTTTTTTTTAAGCGTCGGAAACTTGTCGTCGGTTTGCCGACACCTAAGTAACCGTCGGTTAAGTGACACTTAAGTAACCGTCGGTTAAGTTTAAAGCGTCGGTTAAGCGACGGAATATTTTCGATGGTAGTGAAAGTTTTTTAAGCAAATAACCTTCATGCCGTCGGTTAAGCGACAGACGTACCGTCGGATAAGCGACAGATATTAAAAGAAGCGTCAAAAAAGAGATAGATATCACCGTCGGATAAGCGATGGATGGCTAGAACAAGCGTCGAAAAAGAGACAGATATCAGCATTGGATAAGCGACGGATGGCTAGAACAAGCGTCGAAAAAGCGATAGATATCACCATCGGATAAGCGACGGATGGATAGAACAAGCGTCGGAAAAGCGACACCTGAAACCGTCGCTTAAGCGACGCTTGTTGAATTTAAAAAAAATAAAATAAAATTTGAAATTTGACATGTATGCCTGTCACTTTGTTATTCTGAATGATGCAGCAATATGTTATGACTAGAATTTAGTATGCCGAGTTGTGAAAAGTCTTAATAGTTACTGTGGTAGCAGGACATGGATTTAAACTCTGAATTTGTTTCACAGAAATCAAGAATTGTATGCTTTGTTTTATCATGTAGTTGCATTTCACTCTGGTACTATGTCGTAGTCTCTGTTTCTAAGAATGGATTGAATCTCCAACTGTGTGGTTTTCCAATTATATTCATGCATGTCTATAATGGCTGAAAGAGCAATACTGTGGAATGAGGGTTCTTCTAATCTTGATCCTAAGTGCGTTGTAATGGAAAATTGGTTGTGGTGTTCAAAATTCTCCTGATGATGCTAACCACAGCCTCTGTATTCTTATTTACTTCATCCTGCAACTCTGCATTCGCATGTAATTGCTCAAATGGAAAGCTAATAACTCTATTATTGGCCTCCCAGCTATGGACATCTCCAAAAGTTAAAACTGAAGAACAGGATGTGTACGAGGTAATCATGTCTAGTTATGACAGATTGTGTTAGATTTCCTTTATTGAATGGATCAAAATAATTTGTCCACACTTCAAATATCCAGAGGCATGCACTGAGAAAATATAGGTATATACAAACATGTAAGTGTGAATTTCTTATGTTGAAAACCAAAATTAGTTGCAGAGTAGCCATATATTCCTCAACAATTCTAAGTTGCATATTCCCTTTCTTATGTTTGATTTCACCCAGCACCTTAAATTTCTGTAAATTCGTTCATCCTTTATTGTGCTTTATGGCCCATGGGCCACAATATTTTTCTTTTGTTGTTGAAGGAGTCACCTAGAAAACATTAGGTGTATTGGAAGAACTAGAGAATGCTTTAATGGCAGCGAATTTGAGCAGATCTTTGCCGGTACAGGTAGAGTCTTCTATCTTTAAAATTTATCTGACAAAAATGGTTTTCGACGTAATACTGAAATAATTTATTATAATGAAATCAGAAAAATGCTGTCATTTTATTTTGAATTTGCGCTGGTGGGGCTGAGGGCTCAGACATAACTCTGTGCTATTGAATGCGGTATATTTAGTCACAACGATACTTCTTACTGGAAAATGAGCCTAAGTAAGCATAATTGTTACCATAACTAACTTGGATTTTGGTGTGTAACATTGCTTTGAACCATGTTGATAGAATTTAGGAACAGTTAATGTGAAAGTTGTAATGTAAATTGGAACATCTTTGCACAGGAAGAGATAAGATGTGAAGTGGCTTTACACAGTTCTTTTATTCTTTTTAAAAATGTTTGTGATAAGATCAGCTTGTTTAATTTATCTATTTGTCTTCCTAGTGGGAAGTAGCAAATTTTCGAAGTAATTCTGGGATTCTTTGACTTCTTGAACCTGGAATTTTCACATTTGCAAACCATGATTTGTGACTGCAAATTGCAATAATCCCCAGCTGTTCCAACTTCCAATAGTCTCTGCGTCGCCACAAACCTAAAATGACTGCCACCATATTTAACCAACACTATTGTTTAATCAAGACCATAAATGGTAATTACTGCCACTGATTTAGAAGGCATATTTTAGAACTAGCCTCTCAAATGGGTGCAATAAAATTATAACATAGACTACAAAAATTCCTCATAATGTTAGTAAATGTCACCCAGTTTTTCTGTACTGGTATCAGTTTGGGAGAAACATTTACCAGATCGAGTTCTTGTGGAAAGAGGCATCTTCAACTGTATCTCAGGCTTGTGCAAAGTCATCAAGGTCTCGAGGAAAGGTTTTAAGGCCTACAGAAGGGCTACAAAGAAATAGCACTGCTATCTTACAAAGGCAAGCTACATTTATATTAAAATATTCAGTTGACAGTGATCTAAGAGTCATGGGGAATTACCTCGTAAGGGAAAAGACTACAAATATTTTATCCACTGCCTCTCCTGGGAAGTCAAAAGTAAATGGGAATTAAATGACAGCTGAATATTTATGTCTTAGTTTTTGTTACAAAGTTCTGGTCTTGATATGCATGGTTACGTATGATAATTATTGGTACAATTATTGGTATTGTACATTTAGGCTGGTGATTTACAGTCTGCAAGCATAAGAGGGAGACTTTGACCCACAAACTCAATGGGAGGTGTAACATACTAAAGAGACGAGTTTTGACAGCTTTGTTAATCTCCCACTCACTATT
>LPNX010202351.1:0-35650 GCA_001517045.1 Pseudotsuga menziesii
ACTAACAGAAATAAAATCACAAAAATTTCTGAACGCTGCAAATTTCTGTGTGTCTGCAAAAATCATTGTTTCTGCCCCCTTTGCTCTGATACCATGTTGAAAAACTTAGATTTACTGTTTGCTGGTTTAAATGAACAATTTGTGGTTTTCACTTCAGCCGGTTTTGCATAGGCTTGAAGTTACTTAAAATTTTGCCGAACACTTTTAAACACACAGTAAAAATTCCTAACAGGCTGAAAACAAATGCATGCACATCATAAAAATTTACTCTGAGATTTTTGGCTAATCAGCCCTGGAAAAACCCCCACGGGGAAAACCAGTCAGAGAGGAGAGATTTTATTAATTTCTTCAGCAAAAATAATGGACAGAAATACAACTTATCTTCACCACCGATTTCTTCACAAAATCTGGAAATGCATGCACAGCAAATACACCAGCCGTACACCCTCGATTTCTGTGCTCATTAATGGCAGCCGTACAGCAATAAAAGACAGCCGTACAGTCCCTCGAATTCTGTGCTCATTAATTGACAGGCCGTACAGCAATAAATGTTCCTGTACTTTCCTCGAAATATGTGCAGGAGTTAATGCATCGTACAGCAGGAAACACACCTTGAAATTCGTGCAGATATAAACGCACCGTACAACAGACCGTACAGGCCGTACTCCTCGATTTTCGAGCCAATAAATGCAGCAGTTCGTACAGCAGAAAAATACCCTGGCCGTACTTCTTCTTGGGATTCGTGCCAGCAAAAGAAATAACCAATCTCAACCTTCTTTGTTCACTGAAATCTCTTCAGCAGCAAAACTTGGAAAATCGTGCCCTTCTCAAGCAACTCGACCTCTCTCTTCAACTCTGTCTTCTTCACCTGAAAAATGAACAAGTGATGTCCTTTTGCCTCCCTCATGCTTTTTGTTTGCCCTAGGTGAGTTTCTTAATCCAATGGTGGAGAAAGAATCAAATCAATGGCTGAGATTGATTGAGAGTGAAAATCCCTTTTATTTATTTCCCATAAATAAAATCACTCACCCACTTAAATTTATCAAAAAATGACTTTATTGTCATAAAGTCTCATTAAGTGACATTTAATGTGAGGGTCACCTTTTTTCCCTCTTAAAGTGACTTTAGGCAAAATTAAAGTCACCTAGGGAACATCTGCCTAGGTACAAAAATCAACATCTTTTCCATATTGTCTCATGTGATTCTTACTGATATGAATGAGGATCACATCCAACCATAATTAAGCACCTCTCTGGAATATTTGAATCACAAGTGGAGAAGGCATTGCGAAGCTGAGATCTAGTCTCCCTAGAGTCTAGTGGATCTTGAGCAAGATCACCAGGTACTTGTATGGTTTTCTCAGCCTACTTTGGCCTTATGGGTGAGTAATTATGTGAATTCATGTAATAATATTCACATTTCATATCATAATCATAAAAATCAGAGAGAGAATCATCAATTACATTATCATTGAGTGGAGGGTGTGAGCAATCCCCCCCTTCACTAGTTCGATGTCTTGCATGGGCTCTTCTTCGAATTGTACACTTCTCTCGATGAAAGTTTTCTGAGATGAGGTATTAAATATATTGTATTCCTTTGAATATTCATCACATCCAACCATTATGGACTCCTTTCTTTGAGTTTTCAAGGCCTTTCTCTTCTCGGGAGGAATTCTAGCCCAAGCCTTTGAGCCAAAAACCTTGAAATGAGAGTTTTATCTTCCAATTCTTTGTGTGAAAATTTGTTATGAACATATGCAACACAATTTATGGCTTCATCCCATATATTAGGAGACAAAATCTTATCCTCCAACATTCAAGTTGCCATCTTTTTCAATGCTCTATTCTTGCGCTCTGCCACACCATTTTGCTGAGGTGTGTAAGGCACATAATGTTGCATTATAATGCCATTCTCCTCACATAGATGTTGTAGGTTCTTGTTAAAATATTCCTTGCCATTATTATTCCTTAATACCTTGATCTTATTCCCACTCAATTTCTCAACCAAAGCCTTGAAAACTTTGAAGATCTCAAACACTTCAGATTTTTGCTTGAGAAAATACACCCAACAATACCTTGAGAAATCATCTATGAATGTTAATACATACCTTGAGTTTCCATAGGATGGTGTGGGAATAGGTCCTATAATATACGAATGGATCAAATCAAGCACTTGGAAAACCCTTCTTTCCTTTCCCTTGTAATACTTGCGCTCTGCATGCTTCCCAACAATGCATCCCTTACATGTGCCTTTGGAAAACGTGATGCTTGGAAGCCCTTCAACCATTTTTTCTTTGCTCAAAGATTGAATATATATGTAGTTGAGGTTTAAAAACCTCTCATGCCATAGTTTTATGGTCTCATTGGCATGTGTCTGGAGCACATTCCCTTGGTAGTAAGGAAGAAAGAGTGAAAACTTGTACATCCTTGATTCATGATCTGCAATACCCACTGCAACAACTTGGGCTGTAGAAATTTCTGAAATTTCCACATATTCTTGAGTAAATGTTACTCTCTTGGTTAAACCTATATGTGTCATTCAATATACAGAGAGTAGGTTTTCTGCAATATCGGTCACATACAACACATTGTTGAAGTACCCATTGTCAAGGTCGATCATGCCAATCCCTTTGGATGGGATCTCAAATTCATCACCCATGAGGATGGATGGACCACTGTATGGATGTAGGGATGATAAGGAATCTTGTATGGAAGCCATGTTCCTTGAGGAACTTGAATCTATAATGAAGGAGGAAGAGCCAGAATATCCAACAACCAATGCATGGAATCTATTCTTGTTCTCAGAGTTTGAACCTCCCTCTTCCTTCCTTGTGACCTCTGGCTAGGGGATGTTGTTCTTCTCAAGGAGTTGTGCCATCATGTAAATGGTTTTGTTCATGCATGCACTCTCTGGATTCCATCCTTCGTGACAATAAGTGCATTTTTCTTCTCTTTCTTCTTCTTCTCTTTGTATTTGCTAGCATTCGAACCCCCATCAGAAGATTTGGGTTTCTACTGCTTCTTCTTCTCTTGCCGCTTCAAATATCTATCTTTATTCTTGCCTTTGGATTGATTCAAAACACTTGCAGCAAGGGCTTGATCCTTAGTGGATTTGATGGTACCCATTTGCAGCAATTTGTCTTGTTCTGGAGTCAAAGACTCCATGAAGTTTTCCAGGGTAGGCATTCTCCAATTTCGAACTATCATCTTGCTTGAGTGGAATGTGGAGACAAACACTGAATACTCAGGGTGTAGATTCAAAAGAATGGACAAGATCAAATTTTGTTCCTTCTTTTAGATTCCACACTATTTTAGCTAAAGTACCAAGGATTTGATCTTTGTAAATAAATCTTGGATTGCCTCAAAGTGAGTTGGGTTCAATGTGATCAACTAATTTTTGAGTTGGTGTCCTCTCATCTCATCATCCTTACAAAACAGTGACTCAATATTGATCCAAACTTCATTTTGTGTAGTACGAATTTCTACATGGAAGATAATATCCCTCGAACTACTGAGACAAATCATCCCAAATGCTTCATCCAACCTTTTGAAATACTTGGATTTTTCCACAACAGAGTTGGGATCGTTCTCTGTTCCCATATTTACTCTATAGCTTTATACCTCAACTGGATCACCATTTCAGCATTCCATTCAAAATAAATTAATGTTTTAAGAAAGACATGAGTTTTCTCCATTTTGGCTTGCGTACTGAGTGACAAAGACACCGAAACTACTTGTAATGCAAACACTTGATTTTTTTTGGAGGAGGCCCTAGATTGCAACTCAAATCCTCTGAATTCGACTTACAGCTCCAAAGAGCTCTGATACCATGTGAAAATCTGATTCAAAGCAAGATCTAGGAGCTAAGGTATCCTCACTACTCAAGAATTTCACAAATTATGTAGAAAACAATGTAAAAGAGAAAAATTAACACATAGGATTGGAGCCAATAACTAAAGTTTCTATTACTATCCAACACTTAAATATGTTTGGAACATGATTATAATACAATAGGTTAAAATCGTTATCCTTTGGAGGAAAATTGGAGGCATACATGTGGTAGGCTTAGATTAGACCTCAAACCTACCTAGGTGGACCAATGAGATCCCAAACCTCCTCAAGCGGTCACGAATGGGCACATGAACATGGGTGAAGCATGATAGGACATAAATAAGGGTAGGACAGGCATGCTGGAGTGCATGGGTGAGTGGGAGTGGCTCTAGGTAGCAATAAATGGTCCAAAAGAGCTAAAAACACTCAAATACAATGCATGGGTGCCTCTAGTAATACTAGTTCCCAGTTTTAAGGAGTGGGAGCACCGCTAGGACTGAATATTCATTAATGAGGGTGATGAGTCTCCTGAATGATCAAATTTGGGTGCTTGGGTGCATTAATGAGTCCAAAACCCCCAAATACCTTAGTAGACCAACATAACCAAGGTTTGGACCATGCACCATAAGTGGAAAAAGAATGAAGGTGTGTCATAGGTGGTATGTGACCATGATACTAGGTGCTATTATGCTCTAACAAGTCTACTACTAGGCTTACGGGAGTCCCAACCGATGCAAACTGAGATCTTAACAATCAATTCCATGGAACCAAAGGCCAAGGAAAGATTAGGAAGGTTATAAGTCTCTTTTTAGTAATATAACATCAATTTATGCAGCTCTAAAATGGTTATGGATAGTCACAAGAAAATTTAAGGTTCACACTATGAAAACTAGTTACCAGGATTGTGCAAGTAGTCAAATTTTAGTGGTTTCCAAATGCATTAAAAGAGACATTAAACTTTTGTTTTAAACATGGGATGTCAAAATTATGGTGTTAAACAATGTTCATAATATAAAATAAAAGGAATAGCCATGTTTAAATACATAAATTGCTCTGAACTGGAAAACTAGTCATTCTAGCAATGAGATCTAGGTAGGGTGTAAAAGATCAATAAGAAGCTCAGTCAAAAAAAATCAGAATGGTATGAAATTTTCAGAGATAGTAAATCATAATATAAAAAGCAAATTAGGGTCTAAATACTTCTCATAAGAAGCTCATAGGTAACCTCTTATAGCAAAACTCCCAAAACATGGCATTTAGAGCAAGGAAACCAAAGGGAATCGATCCCTAAACCTCCCAAAATCCATGTGTGACCTATGAGTGGTATGAAACTGATATTAAACAATATAATAGACATAAAAACCTGAACCATATCATATTGGGGTCGAAATTCCCATTGCATTACTCCAAAATTACCAGAACTTCATAGAAATGAGAGAAGGAGAGAAAAATAAGAAATGTCACTGATAGGAGGCCTCCAATATATTTTGGATGATCTGATAATGGGATGAAAGAGACATCAACACCTACAAACAATATTTTTCAATGGATTCCATGACTTGAGAAACCAAAACACAATAAACATTGGCTAAGGGGCACATCACCCAAAGCTCCAGTTGAGGCATAACACTCAACTACCGAGAGCAACTCTCAAACTCCAAAACACAAATGATCAAAAGTTTTTCAAAGGAGTTCAAAGCATTCTTTTATATACTGAGTAGCTTGTTGAGCAAGTTATCCAAACCGTTGAGCAAGTTTTCCACTTGTAAACCCTAACCCTAACCCATGAGTGCGCCTTCCTTGAGGAGATTAGCAAGTCTAAGCCTTAGGTAATGTTTGCTTACTTTGAATCCTTTAACCAATTTGGAAATTGCACCTTCCTTGACCAAAATTTGCTTTCTGTATGAGTGACTATTTTTCTACACTTTCCTACGTTTTAAACTTCCTTGCTTTCCCCTGCTTTTGACAGGTGCTATCATTTTTATGACAGATTGCTCTTCCTATCGTTTTTGTCTTTTTGGCTTGAGTTCTTTTTAGCATTTTCTTGATTTTCTCCAAGTTTCCTTTTCTGGTTGAAAAATTATGGTCTACTTGTCCCCATGTACCTTCCTTGTCACCTAGCACATCCACTTACTACAAAATTACATATTATTGCAAATATTTAATTTTAACATACACTTTTAATCCAAAGTTTAATAAAATTAAATACTATCGGTAATTAAAATATTAGAATGACCCCTTATTGATTAAATTATTTCTCCGCTAGGAGCCATGGGGTTATCAAGGCTATGGGGTTCTCCATGGTGTTATTAAGAAAATTTGGGGACATTACAATGTTGGATCCTATAAAATCAATTGGGTATGTCTTAATTTAATAAAATCATGGTTTAATTGTCTTGAATATTGCCACAAGAAAAAGGAAAAGGCATGGAAATTGGCATCTTCATTAGGTTTCATTGCAAATTTGGGTATGCCATGTTTGATCTTTTTTGGAATGAATGGACAGATTGGGTGATTATGAATATGATGACGATGATGATATAAATGACAACAATGATGATGACTATGATGTCATTGAGTGTTAAAACCCTCTGATACAATCAAAGTATGTTCCTAGTCTAACCATGTAAAATTTCATTGCATACATGCACATTTTGAAGAAATTCAATTTTGGACCCATTCATTGCTCACTGTGCAATATTTATGGATGACATTATTGTTTGGTGTGTTGGAAGTGCAATGAAATTTTGAGAGAGTTCTGACGAATATTCTATATATGGGAATGACAGATGATGACAATGAGACATGAATAATGAACGTTGATGGAAGCGTGGATGATGTCAAAGAATATGTGGGGACATTAGTAATCCTCCATTCTTGAAACCCTCCCATACCATCAAGGCATGTGTCCATTATGACCATGTCAAATTTCAACGTATACAATCGTTGTTTGAATAAATCTTAATGTTGGCCCCACTCACTTCTCAATGTGCAGGGTCATTGGATGGCATTAAGCCCTTAACCAGATATAATCTATAATCAATTAACCATTAAGCTACCTAACCCTGGTTTTCAATTTGATATGCTTCTTCCATTCACTTTGTATCAACATGTTTATGAAGACACAAAACTATGAGTTGTGATGATCAAGAGTGTGTTTCATACATAAAGATAGTCAGAAGAATCATTTATCCACCCTTACAATTTATTTATATTATGTGTAAGTAGAAGAAGAGAATTAGAAATAAATTATTGACAATGTAACTTTGCATACTTAATGTTATAAAAGTGTATCGATATGATCATAATTGTCATGTCTCTTTTTCTAAGAAAGGAATACATTAATCATATTTTATTGGAATTTATGTTCTGCCCTTAACCATTAACCATTTAACCCATAATATCTAATACATTAACCATTAAACTACAAAACCTATAATCCATTAACCCCTTATCCCTTGACCCTTTATCCCTTAACCCCTAATCCCTAATCACTTAACCCTTAAGCCCTAAAGCTCTAATCCCTAAATCCTTTAATCCCTAAAGCCCCTAATCCCTAAAGACCTTATCCCTAGAGACCCTATCCCCATAACTCCCAAGAACTCAACAACTTAACTATTGAGACACATAATGATCTAGATGTATATAGGTGGCCACCCACCTATTCCACTTTCTCAATATGTTTTTCCAAATTGGAAAATTTTCTAGTATTTTTTCGACAGTTTTCGAGTCTTAAACTTTTGGAGCCCTTTTGAGGCCCTAAATGATGTTTTTTTGGGTTTGCAATGATCCAAACGATAGCCATAATATCTTGTATGAATATGATCCACTATTGTACTCCTCAAATGTGCCTCAAATAGATCTTTACAATGGTCTACTAAGTGCCCCAAACATAGATCTTATGCAAACGTTTTGACCCCAGGAAGTTGACTGTTCAACTGACCACTTTGGGGCTGCAAACTTTATGACAATTAATCTCCTAGGGTTAGGTTTTTGGATGTTTATGGGTCTTTCCCTGATTCTTTTGATATATAGGCCCTGTCATCCTATTTTTGTATTCATCTTGTCACGAATGAGCATAGTCAGCGATGTCACTACCACCATTCTAGTTGCTTTTATTTTACGGTTTGTTCTATTTCTTTCGTTTAATAGAATCTGAGTTTATTGTAATATATATGTGCATGTGAATATATATATATATATATATATATATATGCTCGATGTTTATTGTGTGCATCAATTCAATGTTTGTTTTGAGTGATCTCTTCTAGTTTTTGCTTAACATTTTTTGTGAGGATAATTCTTTTTTTGCAAGATTAGCCCGTGAATTGATTTCCACATGGTATAATAGCACCTTTAGTAGCAATATTCTCTTTTTTATCGTTCAATATATTTTTTAGGATCGATTTAGACTCACAGTGGCACAATCCAGTCTCATAGGGGTGCAATCAGTGAAGCCATGGAGCAGTGTCAATCAATCATGTTGATTCCTTTCAACTAATTTAATTGGAAGGCATAGATGGACCTTATGTTGAGGAGAAAAGGCCTCTATAGAGTGACTATGGCTACCAATAATGAACCTACTATAGTGGTATAGAATGCCAAGTGGCACACATAAGAGATGAAGTGTATATTCTCTTGTGTCTCTGTCATAAACCCAAAATTTCACAAAAAATTTAAAATTTTGAGATAACATAAAATGCTGAAATTGTGGTTTACTAACAACTAAAGGTTAACAAAAAAATAAATAGTCCAACTATTAGTATTACATATTTTCAAATTACGTTAACTAAAGCAGTTTCCTTTTTGTAACATAAATAGGGTTTACTTGCGTATTGTTTTATTTCAGTTTACTGATGAGTCTTCTCTATGGCAAGTAGGTGGAATCTAACTTTGAATATTGGGCTTACTTAGAATTTATTCTAACGCAGAAAGATTATTGGTTTCTACAGGTTTACAGGTATGATCGAACAAGTAAACGTTTTAAATTCATAAAGTATCAAGAAGTGTTTCTATTTGCAATTAATATGCTTAGTAGATAAGCTGATAAATTCCAAGCAACTTCAATGAGGTAAAGTAGTTTGTTTTCTCCAGTTTTTATTTGTAAGCAAAGTTCAAATAAAAGAGTTCCTTTCTTTATCAAACTTAGTGACACCAATGATACTTACTGTGACTCTAAGCTCGTATTTTTTTTTTCCTCGGAAAAAGTCGTAATTTTATTTCATAAACTAAGCTCGTATTCTATGTCGCATATTAAATTCTATTTTATCATGCTTATCTTGCAAATGTTATACTTATTGTTCTATTGGTTTTTGTACATGGAAGAGCTTCTATCAATACTGATAGTAAGATTCTCATTAGAATATAAAATTTGATTTCATTTTTAACTTACTAGTTATGGTAAGTATCAACCTATGACTTATATGTATAAATCAATTGCTCATTAACAGGTTATTAGCTTCCTCGTCAGTGTCGTACTGCATGTACTATTGTATCATATACATTTCCATATTAATTACTTGAGTACCAAGCTGATCGATATTTAAATTATGTAGGGAAACTTACTGCCTGTAAAACTTCTTGATATTATAAGCTTGATTAGTGTAAACCCAACTTCATTGTTTCACATGGAATACTATTTGCCTTCACTTCTTAAATCTAAGTCAATCCATGTTGTTCCAATGATTATGGACTTGAGTAGGATTATTCCATTGTAATTATTATTATTAATATAACGCCTTTCTTACATTAAGTTACTGTCTATAACAGCTTTCAAGGTATATATTTCTATAATGATCAACATTCTATCCTATGCTAAGTACAAGCTATCTTGTATAATCACAAAATTATCTTACCAAATAAATAATCATGGTAAATTACTAGCAATTGACAAGTTGAGAAACAACTAGTGTCTATGAAAGTCTAAACCAAAATTGAACTTTGTAAAAGAATTTATGAATATATTCTTTTACTATGCTATCCAACTTTATTCAATTTCATAAATTAAAACCATTCAATTTGTTGGTTTATAAGTGATGAGTTTGGATTAAATATATACATACTTATCATGGTTATGTAATTATATAAGCCTACTTGTTGTAAGCATGGCCAATTTCGGGATTTACCAATGTTTAAATGGTTATCACCTTTTCGCTAGGTCAACGTTAACTTAACATTGTTACCCAAACGCCAATGATGAGCTATCAAACATTATGATAAGAAATACATATAATTTACGATGTGAAAAATAAAGGCATACATTATAGTTTTATGCATCATTTTGATGAGAATAATGTTTAAATGATTGGAATTATTTGAAACGCAGGTGACTATAGAACTCGACCCATGCATGGTTTGAATTATTGAGGGCACGTGGTCACCTCCTGTTCATGTATTGGAGATATAAAACAATGCAACCCTAACCCTTTACTATTCTTCATCCGCAGTTCATGCTGGCCTTCGGGCTACTCTGCAAGATTTTCATGGCGGCCGTGAGTATTATTCTTGTTCCAGTTTGCCCCAACGCCTGGGTTTATCGTGTTGTAGTTTCTTGAGCTTGGTATTGTTGCTAGCCTTTGTCGCTGTGGTTTTTCCAAGCTAGAGTTCACTGGTTATTTGCACATATTCGTAGTCTATCTTAAACTTCTTTTTGCCTTCCCTGTGGCCTGTAACCGTGGTGAGAAGCTAAGCTTCACCTTTGTTGGTGGTGCTCCATTTGTGTAGTAGGGTTTGGGATTTTTTATATGCACACTATCGTTGGTGACAGTCCCATCGCTAGACTGTTCGATACTCTTATTAAGGTAAATATTTTAGTTTTAATCTAGGATAGAAAGCTAACAGTAAAGATTGTGTTACAATTAGTTTATTTTTATAGATAGAGTTTTAAATTTAACGCAGTACTGTGCTCACTTTGCAGGAACTCGAGATTCCACTTGCAAACTGCGAGAAGAAGACGATGCTGGCTGTCTTCAAAGGCCGTGGCTTCAATCCAGTAAGCCCTGTGGTCAACGTTTGGGTTCTTGCCCTGCTTGTAACAGGGTTGTCGATGGTGTAACCCTGAGCTTGGAAGCTTGTCCAGCTTCACTTTTAGCTATGCAGTTTCTTTTTAAATGTTATTGGGTTCTATTCTATTTTCAAACCCTCGCTTCGTCGATGGGTAGTCCCGGCCATGAGCTGGGTGTTGTATTTGGTTTAGATTTCTAGCCTTACGACCTGTCAATGCAATACAATGGTTTTTAAAAAGACTTCTTTCGAGCTTGGACTCGGTTTACAATAATACTATTTTGTGACTCTGTGTAACTCAGGGTTTTACCCTATTCAACTGTGAATAAAGAATTTTTACTGTTTATTTTATCTTGTGTATATAATATGGTTATTATTTGAAGACTAACTCAGTCATAGAATAATTTGTAATATTTATTTGTTGGCTCAGGAATATGAGCTAGGGTTTTCCTGAATGAAACCCTTGTTTAAATAAATCTTTCAATTTATTTTTAATAAGTTCTGTTACTTGTTAAATTTGTTTTAATTAGTGTTACAGGTGTGTTGTGAAAATTTCCAGTTGTAACATTACATTTGTGTTTTCATTTTTCCTTAATGGACTGTAAACAATTTATATTAGTTTAATTTTTTATTAATAAAATAATCCAAGTAATTGGATTATAGCTTAAATGTTTGTCATTTGTAAAAATAATAGTTTAGGGTTTCGACCTTGTAGTTTACTTTCACAGGTATAAACCTGTTTGTAAAATTAAAAACAATTCTTTTCATAAATAGACATTTATTTATATGTTAGTTATTATCATATTCTTATTGTTTTTATTTAATAAATGACAGATAGGGTTTACTCAGAGTTCTTTGAAAAGATATACATAGACTCTGTAACTTAGTTTGTTCTTTATAATTTAAATATTTTAATATCACCCTACTTGGTTTATAGTATTTGTTAGACTTAGTTTAGTTGATATGATTAGTAAATAAAACTAAGTGTTTGTAGTTTATTTCTTTATTTAGCTGAATGTAATAAAGTAGCTTGATTGTGGTATTTCTATTGTGTTGCAAATAGTTACTAAATATATACAAAGGAATATTTCTATAATGTAACACAGTTTAACCTCCAGCATATTTTAACTTGAAATAAAAGAATAATGTACTGTGTATAAATACAACATTTATCTACTAAGGCATTTTCTCAACATACTAATCCTTCTACCCGTACTACATTACTGCTATTTCTTTTCCAGTATATTTACATACATAATCTTGTAAAAAAAATAACATAGATACCCAGATTATTGTTCTTTTTGATAACCTACATACTGAAATAAATTACTCTGCTATTATGAAATGCAGAACCACATCTATTCAATTCAGTCTCTTATCCATTTTTTCATCTACTTTAAATACTCTGTCTGTGCTGGAGTATGGCCTGGTCCTTCCAGGTGTGGAAAAACACAGATGATAATTATTTTCCATCTAATTCAAATTCATTTCTTCAATAATCTAAAAGATTACTAACTCTAACATTTTACAACTAAATATTTAACATTCATTTAACAGTCAGATTCAGATTTAACTATCTAACACAGTAAAACAAAATAATGTAGAACCTGATTATGATAGACAACAACAACGTTAGGAGGCCGTTCCTCCCTACCAAACTCCTAGAGAGCGCTCAAACAACGCTTCCTCAGGACCCCTGAGCATGTTCCTGGTTTTCTTGGCTGAGAACTGTTGGAGCATGCAAACAATAGACTAGTCTAATGACTCAGTAAAACACTCTGCACTTAGCAGTAAGATCCTTCAGTTCAAAAGCTACACTAGATCACTTAGTAGTTATCCCCTCAAACTCTTTCCACAATTCCATTCCATTGAATTTCTATGAAGTACATTCACCTAAATGATCACTTCTCTAGAAATGAGCCGCCTCAGCTCTCTTCAATGGGCATTTTTATAAATATTGCCTAGGTCTTTTGGGTCAGTTGTCATTAATTGAGCCACCTGCTCTGATTCCACTTTCTTGGGGAATCATGACCCCAAATATAGGGAGGTTGCCACCTGCAACAGTTGGAAGTGGTTTGAGGATGCTGCCACATGTCTGTTTGCTCTCCACTTAGTCTCCTCCACCAATTTGACCAGTAAACACTCTTTTAACAGCTCTCCTAAGCTGTTGTCTCCACCTTTATTTATTTATAATTAAAACATTCAGAATTACATTAAATATCCTTGACTCTGTTGAGTCATCAATTACAACTTAGCATAAAATTTAACATATTGTCCTTAAATAAAATCAAATAAGATAATATTGTTTTTTGCAAAATTGGGGCATGTGACAATCTTAGCACTTCCATGGATCTTCTTTTCCATTTGGATAGTCTTACATCACCTAATGAATTTTGGGTCAAAATTCAAGCTTTGTTTGGAAAGATAGTTGAATTGAGGGGTGATCAACGAGAGAATGAATTAATTTTAGTGAGTCTAAGAAATTTCAAGACCCTACAAGACTACTCTAAGTTTAATCCTCAAGTGGGATTGATGAGAAAGATGAGAAGTTGATCTTGGCCATTCTTTCAAAATTGGGCCCAGATGATTATGTCTTTGTTTCAACCTTTCATCCTACCAAACTCATAGTTCGAAACTGGAAGATGCCTTCTTTGGCATAATTCATGGAATCACTCACTCACTAGCAAGACAAGTTGGTCTTGATGGGTACCATAAAGCCATATAAAGATCATGCTTTGGCTACTGGAGATTCAAATAATTCAAAAGGAAAGAAGAAGGATAATCCCAAAAATCCACCAAATCAAAAGAAAGAAAATAAAAAGGCATAAGAGGAGTCCTCAATTTCCAAGAATAATCCATAGAAAAGGCAGGAGAAAATAAAGTGTGCATACTATAATAGGGACTTTCATATCGAGAGTTCATGTATAAACAAGACCATTTACATGATGGATCAACTTATTGACAAGAACAACATCCCTCTTCCAGATGGTGCAAGGAGGAAGGAAGGAGGTTCAAATTTTGAAGGCAAGGAGATAACTCATGATTTTATGGATAGCACATTAAAATATTGCTAGTTTATCATTGATTCTAAGGCATCCATACATATGGTGTCCAAGGAAGAATTTTTCCTCTCTTGATTCTTCTGGTGGTCCAACAATTGTGTTGGGGGATGACTATGAAACTGCACCTAAAGGGAAGGGTAGAATAGATATTGACCATGGTTCTTTCAATAATGTTTGGTTTGTCCCAGGTCTTGATGCAAATATATTGCTAGTATATCATATAACTCATACTGGGTCTCCTAAAAAAATTATCTTTACTCCTAATGATGTGGAAATTTCTGAAATTTCTACAGGCAGAGTTTTTCCCATAGGTATTGATGATCATAGCTCAAAAGTATATAAGTTTTCTCACTTTGTGCCTTTCTCATCACCCTCTGCACCCATAATTTATTCCAATGAAGAAATAAAATCATGGCATTAGATATTTGGCCACCTTAAATACAAGTACTTATCTTATTTGCATGAGAAGAACATGGTTATAGGGCTTCCCAATGTCAAATTTTCCACAGGAACATGTTAAGGTTACATCCTTTGAAAAAACCCTAGGCTGAGAGAGATAGAACTAAGCGAACCCTGAACCCCTTGATATTTTTCATAGTGATATATCAGGTCCATTCCCCAATTTTTCTTTGAGTAATTCCAAATATGTCCTTACCTTCATTAATGACCTTTCTAGATTCTGTTGGGTCTTCTTTCTTCAACTCAAGTTAGAACTCTTTGTTTTTTTTCAATATTTTTAAAGCCTCTATAGAGAATCTATCTGGTAGAAAGATCAAGTCCCTCATAACTTATAATGGTGGGGAGTGTACATAAAATATTTTTTTCAACAAATCTGTGCTGATCTTGGCAATAGATGTAGCATACAATTCCCTACACACCTTATCAAAATGGTGTTGTTGTGAGGAAGAACAAATCTCTTAAGGAGATGGCTACTTGTATGTTAAAGTCAAAGTATTTATCTCTAACACTTTGGGATGAATCCATAAACTATGCATCCTATATTCAGAATAGGGTTCCACAATAATCCTTGAAAGGAATCACTCCTTTTGAATCTTGGAGTGGACACAAGCCTTATGTGTCTCATTTCATAATTTTTGGCTCAAAGGAATGGGCTAGAATACCTATTGAGAAGAGTAGGGATTTGCATCCCTAAATCCAACCATGTTTTTTTTTCTAACCAAAAGACTCCATGGGTTACAATTTTCTCAATATGACCACTCAAAAATATTTCATTAAAAAAAGCGTTCAATTTGAAGAAGAACCCTTTCAAGCAGTTGAAATGGGAGAATCCTATAAACCACCACCTGTTGAAGTAAGTGAACCTTCTCATGAAATTTTTGATTCCGAGTTTTTATATGATGAATCTCACAATATTTCTGATCCAATTTAACCTACAAGTCCTAAGTGGGATAGAAAAACAATTCAAGCAGTTGGAGAATTTGCAGATGATCCTCAACATCGTAGGAGGACTATATCTCAGTTTGAGAATTCTCTTTCTGTAAAATATCCATATATTACTGAGAAGTATTTTTTGATGGTTGAATATGATCCTTAATCATATGAATAAGCCTCACATAACCCAATATGGTAGGATTCCACATATGAAGAATTTCATTCTCTTCAAAAGAACGGAACATGGGAGCTAGTCTCTCTCCCACCTGGCATAAAGTTATTCAAGTGTATGTGAATTTTCTAGACAAAGATTGTTGTTATGATATAGGAGTGAAGTACAAAGCAAGGTTTGTGGCAAAGGGATTATATGAATTTCAAGGTCTTCACTACAATGAGACCTTTGCACAAGTTTCAAATATGGATTCATTCTCTTCAAACGAATGGAACATGGGAGCGAGTCTCTCTCCCACATGGAAGAAAGTTATTCAAGTGTATGTGGATTTTCTAGACAAAGTTTTTTTGCTTATGATGTAGAAGTGAAGTACAAAGCAAGGTTTGTGGCTAAGGGATTATCCAAATTTCAAGGCCTTCACTACGATGAGACCGTTGCACCAATTGCAAAGATGGATTCAATAAGACTAGTTCTTGCAATTGCAACATCCAAGCGTTGGGATGTGCATCACATGGATGTAAAAAGTGTTTTCCTCCATGGAGATAATGAGGAGGATATTTATATGAAATATACAGAAGGTCATGTTTCTAACCCCTCTTTTGTGTGTAGGTTTAAGAAGTCACTGTATGGGATTAAGAAAGCTATGAGAACTTGGTATACCAAGATGGATAGTTTTCTTCTGTCACAAAGCTTTGGCATATGCAAATCTGATCCAAATGTGTACATGAAGCTATTCAATGGATCTATTTTTATTACTATGTTATATGTTCATGACCTTTTGATTAAAAGAATATCCATTAATGCTATTTCTTCATTCAAGACGACTTTGCATCATGTTTTTTCCATGACTGACTTGAGAATACTTCAAATGTTTACGGGACATTGAGATCTCTTAATACAACTTATGAATTGAATTATATTAGTCAAAATATGCATTAGATATGATAAATAAATCCATAATGGAAGAATGTAATCCAACTAAGATGCCTTTCCTTTCAGTTTTAAGACTTGAAGATGCAGAATCTACTCCTTTAGTGAACAACACCATGTATAGACAACTAGTTGGCAGTTTGTTGTATCTTACACACACTCAACTTGATATTTAATATGAAATGAATGTAGAATCAAGATACATGGAGTAGCCACATGAGATTCATTGGAGGGAATCTAAAAGGATATTGCACTATGTGCAAGGAGCCAAGTCTCACGAGATTCATTATGTTGTTGGTTATTCCTTGGATTTTCATGTTTTTTCAGACTCTGATTGGGTCAGTCATAGCTCAAAATGGAAATAAAATTTCATATTCTTTTCATGCTTAGAGGAGGACCAATTTTTTGTTCAAGTAAAAAGAAAATTTTTGTTGCACTCTCTTTAGCAGAGGTTGAGTATATAGGAGCTATGAATGCAACTATTCAGTGTGTATGGTAGCAAGGTATACTTTTAGAGTTTGGGATTGAATTTAGCACTCCCATAGTCATATTTTGTGACAATCAAAGTGATATGAGGATCTCATATCACCCAATACAAAGGAAAAGAACCAATCATATAGATATTCATATGCATTACATCTGAGGTCTAGTGCATGATCAGATAATTGCTCTACAATTTTCCCATGTTTTGAGCAAGTTGCAGACATATTCACCAAATCATTCTCAGAGAAGACTTTAAGCCATATCATATTAGTGCATAGGATGGGTAAATACATGGTGAAGAAGTATTGAAAATAAAGTTTTTCAATTTTGTTCATGTCCATGTTTTGAGGGGAGTTTTTTTTCCCATGAGGTTTTCCTTCTTTCCTTGTTTTGTGTAAAAGCAATATGAAAAAAGGGTGACCAATCCTTGTTGTTGGGCCCTATATTTTAAATTTATTCACATAAATTTAGGCTTATGGGGGGGGGGGTGGTGTTAGAATATTAAAAACCCACTCCCTACTTAGGATATGATAATTAGTCATCTGTGATTTTTCCTAGGTGTTGACTAGGAAGTTGGCCACGTTTTGCCACTTTTGGCCCACACTTGCCATCATTATCCATAGGATCACACTTGGATAGATTATGGATAAGATTTTGTATTCTTTTACAACTTTCTAGGAATAATAAGAGTGATTTCATGCTTTTGAATTTTTTTCTTGCATTTTTTGCTTTTTAGTGGATAAGGATAAAGGTAGTTGATTTGCCAACTGTCTTCCTTTTGGCCAAATCATCCTCCATGTTTTTATCTCCAAAATCCATGATATGATTGCGTTTCCATCGCTCATCACCTATCATAATTTCTTTATCCAATTCGTGAGCCTCTTGAGTGATTTAGCCACCTTTGGAGGGGGTTGCTGTCATGTCCCCTCAATTTTGATCACCAAAGTGTTGACCATGCCAAAACTCCTAGGGGTTCCAAGTGACATTAATCACTCTAGCCTAGGGAATTTTGTCAAAACATTATTTATGAGGATTATACTTAGTTTTATTTATTTTTATTAATTAATTAATGTGCAAATAATATGTGGAATTAAGCTTGCCATGTCAGGAGGGTGCAATGGGAAAACCAACTTGCCAAGGAGGATAATTACAAAATGTATGACAAAAGTAATCATATAGGAAAAGGGAAAGTGCTAAAAGCCAAAGAAAAGAAGCCAGACAAAAAAGAGGCAACAATTGATCAAAGGAAGATGTAGTTTCCTTTTGGAGACTTAGTCTCAAAAGCAGGAAAGACAAAAAATATGTCATAAGGAAAAGCAGGAAACAATTGACCAAATGCCAACATAATTTTCTTTTTGAAGTATTAGTCATAAAAGCAGGAAAGGAAGAAAAGTTGTCATAGGAAAAAGCAGCAACTCTGGGCCTAGGAAGGTGTAGTTTCTATGTTGGATGAATGACATGGATAGGGAAACAACTCACATGGAACCCACTTGCCAATTTCTCAAGGAGGGTGCACCAATTTCCCAGTAAGTGATTGAATTTCCCATTAAGTCACCAATGATCTATTTAAAGGAAATTCGAGCTTCTTTACTCAGTTTGGTTGGTGATTGATTGTGTTCATGTGAATCATAGCTTCTATGGAGCGTTGTGCCTCAGTCTTTTGGGATATGTGCCCCAAGTCCTTCCTTCCACTCTCTTATTCCTCCATTTGATTTTTGTTGTAGGTGTTGGAGAGCTAATTAAAAACACCATAGATTTATATTAGACATCCATTGAAGCCAATTTCTCCATTGAGGTCAAGATTGAGTGAAGCTTAGCTTCACCTATGCTCCCATTCCCAGCTTGGTCTCAGATTTGGGCCTCCTGCCCTCAGTTTTGGATCCTATCTTTGGACAAATCAGTCCTACAACCTCCTCTTGATGTGCTCAGTCCAAAAAAACTGATCACAATCTCTGTAATACTGTAATATTTATGTTCAGTAAGCTCACATGTCAAGTTTTCCATGAGTGAACTTTATTTTTCCCATATAGGAGGGTTTTGATCAATTTAATGCAAGGAGAATATAACAATTTCCATGAGAAGGATTATGAATGATTTAATGTGTGAAATAAATATCTATTAATATTTTGTTAAATTATATTATCATGTATGATATATTTATGATACAAAATTCATGCATTTATGTACACCCATGTTAGGTGACTAGGCAAAATTTACTAGTTTTACAGTTTTATTAATTTTGAGAGTTTAGTTCATCCAAATGAAATTACATAAGATGATGTATGTTTTTAACTGACCCCTATATCCATACCAACCAATAAATTGATATTTCATTGGAGCTGTACCTATTTTGAACAACCTCCTCTGTGTAGGGCCTCTCGGGGCCAAAACTGCTAGTTTCTCTGAAATCTCTCATAACAGTCCCAAATCCTTACAGAACTGTTCTTAGCTATCTAAAAGTTTATTTGAATCCTATTAACAGTGAGACAATACATATAAACCTTTCCCAAGCCTATGGTCGATTGGATTTGAAAAAGTCTTCCTAGTTTCACGGTTAGGTGAACCAGAAGCATGGGAGAAAGTTTTAGTGGATGCTGATTCTGAAACATAAATGGTCCCTGATATAAATGTGTTTTGTAAGATGATTTATCTATCCTAAAAGTTTCCTTGGTTTATTCCCTCTTTCCGCTTCCCTGTTTATAAATTTCTTAGCAAAATACCCTTATCTGCCTAGTCCAAAATTTGACTGATTGACTGCAAGTTTTAAATCAGAATTTTAATTAAGTTTGCAAAAAGATTAGTGTTATGATATGTATATTGATCCATAACATTACAGTGGTATCAGATCATGGTCCTCCATACATTATCTTGATATTCATCGATGGGTCCAAAATATAATTCTGATTCTAAAAGAAAGATCCCTCAAGATGAGGAAGTTGAATCGGTGGAAGGGAGATTCCACGAAGACAAGGATGGGAAAGATGAATTCATAAAATTTGTGAGGAACATGTTGAAAGGTTTGGAATACATTTCAACCAATATCATTCAGTCTGTTCAAGAGACCAGCGAATTCCTAGCTAGGAAGCTAGGTGCTAAAGATGGAGAAGGGATCATCATTGGCTCCCAGTGTGAAGAGAGAAAGATCATGGGTGGATCTATTTTCTTGAAGAACATGCCTCATAATAGGCCCTTGGAATATAGAGATGAACATAATTTTCATCCCTGACCTACCATGCCCAAGTTTGTGGAATTCCCAAAGGAGGACCTTGAAGTGCAGATTGAAACAATTGCTTCATGGGAGCTGGAGAAGTTTGCTGCATATCAAACTTTGAGTGAGGAGTGAAAAAGGGTTCTTCCATTTAGAGACTTTTGTGAAACTCAGTATAGGGTGCAACCAAGAGGAGTTCAAAGGATTCCATATCAGAATTTTGAATTTAAGAATGCCATTGGTAGAATTACTTTACCCTACTTTGATGGCACTTCCAAGTGCACATTGAGTTCCTGGATTCAGAAATTGGACACCTATTTCCAATTGAGTCCTATGGTAGAGAGAGGTGCCATCAAGTTGGAAGCCTTACACCTTGATGGGGAGGCTAATGATTGTTGGTTTCATGGCATGAAGACCTTGGTCCATGATCAAGTAGTTACCTATGAGGAATTCACCCAGAGGTTGGCAGAAAAATTTGATCGGTGAGATCCTGACATTGTCTTCCGTGAGATGGCACACATTAGAAAAGTAGGAACTCTTGAAGCTTACATATCAGAATGCCAAAAGGTGGCTTTAATGGTAATTAGTGTATCAAAATAAAAGTTGATCCTTTTGTTTACATAAGGACTGGTTGAACCATTGAGAGGGATGGTGAAAGCTTACCGCCCCACAACTCTGCAAGAAGCGGTAAGCAAAACTAGAGACCTTCAAGATGTAGTTTCGAGGACCAAGTATCCTCCCAGACCCTCTATGCCTCTTAAATTGAAAAATCAAAGACCTCCAGTGATGAAATTTCCTGTCCCTTGTAAGAAATATTACTCCTATAAGAATCGAGATGAGTTGAGGAGGAAAAAGCTTTGTTTTTCCTGCTAAGAACCTTGAGTTTTGGGCCACAAGTGTATGAAGGGGAAGGCACACTACATTGAAGTGTTCTTCGAAAGTGTTATAAGGAATTCTCAATCAGTGCGGACACTACTTGTTCCTATGCATTGTAAGTCAAAAGCACAGAACAAAAAGACACAACAACACATCCTTTATTTAAATAATACAATATACCTCAACCTTAGACCTCCTTGTATTTTCTTCACAAGCCCTTGCAATGGTTCAATACCTATAAAAAAAATCAAAAGACAAGAAAAGAAGATGAGAGCACCATGATAAATTGATTATTTATATCAATGATCAAGGAGTCCGATAATATCTAATTAAAATCAATACATTAGATATAGGAAAGGGGAATGTCTTTGTATTAATTATAAAAGAGAAAGAAGTACAACCAAGCCTTGATGTCGATGGCTTCAATCTCTACAAGAACATCTACAACCCTCTATAGCTATGAAGATCTCTCCAAACATGAGCCAACCCTACTTTACCTCTGATTCAGACTTTAAACTAACAACATAAGGATACTTTTCTTGGCCTCCTCCCACTCACATCATGAAGGCTTCATTTATAGGCCTAGAACCCATGAGATGACTTGGAAAATGGATAGGATATGATCCCAACATGTGAGGGAGGTGAATGCCACCTCTCCCAAGCATGCAGGAACTGAATCCACAGAGGCTTTCACATGGAAGCTTCCAGAACCTTCTTTTTTCTTATTTTTTGACCATCGACGCTCTTGGTATAAAGGACATAAGCGCTAACCTAGGGTTTTGTCAAAGAAATAGAGCATCAATTATTTTTACTCCACATTGAGAAGTACCGTTGGTGCTCTGTGTAAAAGGCAGAAAGGCGTCGACCCTCCAAGATATGTAAAAAAGATGACCAAGATGGCTTAGGTCAGGATTTCTAGGAGGTTGAAAGGCAATGTAGAATTTCCATGAAGGATGATAAGCAATGTGGAATTTCCAGGTGCAATAGAAAGTGATGAGGAGATGGTGGAAGAAGCTGAGATGGATGATGGAGAATATGAAACATATAAGGAAGAGGAGGAACTCCCTCAAACCAACAGTAAAATTGTAGTACTCAATGGGGTACCCCGATTCCATACATTAAGGCTGAAAGGAGTACTGCTAGGCCAAGAATCACAGTCCTTGTAGATGGGGGTGCCACCCATAATTTTATTGATGCAACGCTGGTGGAGAAAAGAAAGTCGCTAACTGAGTCCTTTAAAGGATTCATTGTGGTTATCCCAGGAAACCATACTATGGAATGAAATTAGTGGATTCCAAACTTGCAAGTGAGTCTTGGAGACTACACAATGAAGGACAACTTTTATGTTGTCAAAGTGGCAGGTACCAACACGGTGTTTGGATTTCAATGGTTGCACTTCATTGGAGAACATTCCATGAATTACAAAATACCCTAGATGAGTTTCAAGGATACTGAAGGGGAGCCCGTGGTTCGGAAGGGTATGAACACTTACCCAAGCCAAGTAATTTCTGCCAACATTATGAGATCCATTCTGAGACATGGATACATTGAATGGGATGCTGAATTCCATATTACCAATGAGGGAACTACTGCCAAAGTTTCCTATCATCCCAAAGACATAAAAAAGTTGTAGCATAAGCACAAGGGTTTTTTTGAAAACCTTCCACATGGCAGGCCACCTGACCATGGCATTGAGCAAATAATTGAGTTGGAAGTTGGTACACTTTCGATAAAAATACACCCCTACAAGCATCCAAAGAGGTTCAAGGATGAGATTGAGAAGGCCATCAAGGAAATCCTTGAGTTGGGTCTCATTAGACCAAACTCCAATCCTTTGCTTCTTCGGTGGTTCTGGTGAAGAAGAAGGACGGGACACTCAGAATGTGCATAGACTACCAGGATTTGAATTTGAAAACCATAAAGAACTAGTATCTAGTTCCCCAGATTGATGAACTGATGGACTAAATGCATGAAGAAAAATTCTTCTCCAAAATAGACCTCTGGTTAGGATACCATCAAATCAGAATGAGGGAGGAAGACATACAGAAGACAACCTTCCATTGTCATTTTGGTCACTTTGAATTTTTGGTCATGCCATTTGGCTTGAATAATGCTCATGCAACCTTATAGTCATGCATGAACAAGGTGTTCAGTGAGAAGCTCTATAAGTTTGTCCTTGTATTCTTTGATGATATTTTGATTTATAGCAGGACATGGGAGGAGCACCTGCTCCACTTGGATGTGGTGCTCAATATATGCGGATAAGTCCTTCTTTGCTAAGTTGTCTAAGTGTGAGTTTGGCATGACCGAACTCGTTTATCTCGGCCATGTGATATACTAAGAAGGAGTCAAGGTACATTGAGAAAAGATAGAGGCAATTTTGGGTTGGCAAAGCCCAAGGAACCTCACCGAACTTAGAGGCTTCATTGGCCTTTGTAACTACTACCGCAGATTTGTGAAAGGATACTCTTGATACATTGCACCCTTGAAAGATCTGATTAAGAAGGGTGCATTTAGTTGGAATGAGAAGGATGAACAAGCTTTCCAAAAGATGAAAGACATAATGAGCAACTGTCCAATACTTTCCTTGCCTGATTTATTCAAACCTTTTGTGCTATAATGTGATGCCTTTGGAGAAGGCATTGGAGCTGTTCTGATGCAAGAGAGGCACCCAATTGCATTCGAGAGAAGAAAATTGCAGCCTCATGAAAGGCTGTATTCAATCTATGACAAGGAGATGTTGTCCATTATGCATGCATTGGCCAAGTTTTGACAGTATTTGGTGGGAGGTAAATTCATAGTGAAGACTGATCACAACAGTCTTAGACACTTCCTAACCCAAAAAAAACTCAATGACAAGCATAAAAAATGGGTCAACAAAGTTTAGTCATATGATTTTGATATTGAATATAAAAAGGGGAAAATGAATATTGTGGCTGATGCACTCTTCCATAAGCCCACACTCTCTTTCCTATAGATTCTAAATGAGTGGAAGATACATTTGGCCACAGAATATTCCAAGGATCAGTTTGCTTGTGAATTTTTGGATGGGTTAATCTAGAATGAAGAGTATAAGGTACATGATAAATTCATCTACTACAAAAACAAAATCTTCTTAGTGCCCAGATCTGCACTAAAGAAGAAGCTTTTGGAAGTTGCACATGATGCACCAGTGGCTGGCCACCCTGGTTTTCTAAAGACTTACCGCAAGGTAAGGGAGAGATTCACCTGGAAGGGCCTCAAAGATTATGTTCTCATGCATGTGAGGGAGTGTTCTGCATGTCAACAGAACAAACTGGAGCACACCCTCCCTTTTGGACTCCTCCAGCCTTTTCCTATTCCAGAATAGAAATGGGAGAGTGTCTCCATGGACTTTATCACTGGGATGCCAAAGTCTCAAGGAAAATACAACATTTATGTTGTTGTTGATAGGTTAACAAAATTTGCACACTTTTTTGCAATCACATCCACTATTTAAGCTAGCGAGGTTGCTTCTCTATTCTTCAAGGATATTTTTAGGCTACACGGATTACCCAGAACTATATTCAGTGAAAAATATTGCAAGTTCACTAGTGCCTTTTGGAAGGCACTGTTTGGGATGGTTGGAGCAAACCTGAACATGAGCACAAACTATCACCCCTAGTTAGATGGACAAATTGAAAGGGTGAATCAATGGCTTGAAGGGTACCTCCGTAATTATTTTTTCGGACAACAAAGAGCTTTGGAAACTTAGCTCCACCTGGGTGAGTTATGCTATAATACTACCTTTCATATTTCTTTCAGAATGACCCCATTTATGGCCTTGTATGGGTATGAGGCTCCAACTTTTGGATATTTAATGTTTGGAGACTGAAGAGCCCAAAAGATAAAGATTGGTTACAGGAAAACCAAGACATTCTAAGGGCATTGAAGGATAATTTGAAAATGGCACAGAACCAACAAAACGTGTATGTAGATAAGCACTGAATTGACAAAGTATTCTAGGCAGAATACTTAGTCTACCTAAGACTCCAACCTTATAGACAATATTCTTTGAAGAAGAAAGGGGTTGAAAAAATTCAACAAAGATTCTATAGGCCCTACAAGATTCTAAGAAAAGTTGGTGAAGTGGCATACGAGTTGGAACTTTCGGTAGGGAGTAAAATCCATAATGTTTTCCATGTATCATGTTTGAAGAAAGTAGTTGGCCAATAGATAGTGGCATCAGAAGAACTGCCACCCCTAGAAGTTGAAGGCCATTTGGTCTTAGTACCAGAGAAAGTGTTACTGGGTAGAGAAAGGAAATTGAGGAACATAACTATCAAAGAATATATGATACAATGGGAAGGATTACCCAATGAAGAAACTACTTGGGAGGGTGAGCAGACCCTGCAACACCCTGCTTTGATTTTTCTTGGGGACAAGAAGCTTTGGGAGGGGAGGACTGTCATGTCCCCTCAATTTTTATCACCAAAGTGTTGACCATGCCAAAAATCCTAGGGGTTCCGAGTGACATTAATTACTCTATCCTAGGGAATTTTGTCAAAACATTATCTATGAGGATTATACTTAGTTTTATTTTTATTATTAATTAATTAACATGCAAATAATATATGGAATTATTCTCGCCATGTCAGGAGGGCACAATGGGAAAGCCAACTTGCCAAGGAGGAGAATTAGAAACTGTATGACAAAATCAATCAGATATGAAAAAGGAAAGAGCTAAAACCCAAAGAAAAGCGACCATACATAATATAGGCAACAATTGATCAAAGGAGGGCGGAGTTTCCTTTTGGAGACATATTCTCAAAAGCAGGAAAGACGGAAAATATGTCATAAGGAAAAGCATGAGACGATTGACAAAAGAAGGGTGCAGTTTCCTTTTTGAAGGCTCAGTCATAAAAGTAGGAAAGGCATAAAATATGTCATAGGAAAAAGCAACAACTCTAGGCATAGGGAGGGTGCAATCGCTAAGTTGAATGAATTACATGGATAGGGAAACAACTGACATGGCATCTACTTGCCAATTTCTCAAGGAGGGCACACCACTTCCCAATAGGTGATTCACTTTCCCAACTAGTCACCAGTGATCTATTTAAATGCAATTCAATCTCCTTTACTTAGTTTGGTTGATGATTGATTTGTGTTCATCTGAAGCATAGATTCTACTGAGTGTTGTGCCTTAGTCTTTTGGGAGATGGGCCCCAAGTCCTTCCTTCCCCTCTCTTCTTCCTCCATTTCATTTTCATTACATGTGTTGGAGAGACAATGAAAAACACCATAGATTCTGATCAGACATCCATTGTAGCCAATTTCTCCATTGAAGTCAACCTCCAGTGAAGCCTAGCTTCACCTACGCTCCCATTCCCATCTTGGTGTCATATTTGGGCCTCATGTCCTTAGTTTTGGATCCTATATTTGGAGATATCAGTCCTAAAACCTCCTATTGATGTGCTTAGTCCAAAAAATCTGATCACGATCTCTGTAATACTGTAATATTTTTGTTCGGTAAGCTCACATGTCAAGTTTTCCATGAGTGAGCTTTATTTTGCCCACATAGAAGGGTTTTGATCAGTTTAATGCAAGGAGAATATAGTAATGGCCATGAGAAGGATTCTGAAAGATTTAATGTGTGAAATAAAGATATATTAATCTCTTTTAAATGCCACTATCAGTTTTGATATCTTTATGATACGAAATTCGTGCATTTATGTAACCCA
The DNA here is from genome assembly GCA_001517045.1 of Pseudotsuga menziesii. Taxonomy (NCBI): domain Eukaryota; kingdom Viridiplantae; phylum Streptophyta; class Pinopsida; order Pinales; family Pinaceae; genus Pseudotsuga; species Pseudotsuga menziesii. The sequence goes on from LPNX010202351.1 coordinate 26,655, forward strand.
TGCTAGATGACTAGGCAAAATTTACTAGTTTTACAGTTTTATTAATTCCAAGAGTTATGTTCATCCAAATGCAATTACGTAAGATAATTTATGTTTTTAAATAACCCCTATATCCAACGCAACCCCTAAACTGATATTTCGTTGTATCCGTACCTATTTTGAATAGCCTCCTTTGCGCAGGGCCTCTTTGGGCCAAAACTGCTAGTTTCTCCCAAATCTCTCTTAATAGTCCCAAATCCTTCAAGAACTGTTCTTAGTAGTCTGAAATTTTATTTGAATCCTATTACTAGTGGTACAACACATCTTAACCTTTCCCAATTCTCTAGTCGATTGGATTTGAAAAAGTATTCCTAGTTTCACGGTTAGGTGACCCAGAAGCGTGGGAGTAAGTTTCAGTGGATGATGATTCTGAAACCTAAATGGTCCCTGATATAAATGTGTTAGGGAATATGATTTCTCTGTCCTAAAATTTTCCTTGGTTGCTTCCCCGTTTTTATAAATTTCTTAGCAAAATACCATTATCTACCTAGTCCAAAATTTGACTCATTGAGTGCGAGTTTTAAATAAGTTTGCAGTGAGATTAGTGTTTTGATCTGTATATCAGATCCATAACATTATATTTGCATATTTAGTAATCCTACTTTTGTGAGGATTTCCTTCTTTGGATTTCAAATCTATGATGTACTTATATATTTAGACAACCATTACATAGCCTAAGTTTTGGCTAGTGTACTCTTATTCATTAGATGTTTATTTTGTGCATCAATTCAGTGTCTGTTTTGAGTGATCTATGTTAGTGTTTGCTTAATTATTTTTGTGAGGATAATGTTTGCTTTGCAAGATCAACCTGTGAATTTATTTTCACACATAGGGACATAAACTAGAAGCTAAACCAAGAGCAAAAAAGGAATCCAAAAAGAAGATAAACTAGAAATTAAGTTGGCACTAAATAACGTCAAATTTAGCACTGATCTGGGTTGGTTGGCTCAAATATTACCACAAATAGTTCCATACCGATGAATAGAACTGACTTTGTCAAAAAAACATGGAGAAAAATACATTGAAATGGTCTGCAGAAGCAAAAAAATAGGCTAAAAAGGAAGCTAATCACAGTGATTTGTTGTAGTGAATGTAGAGAAGGCCACCAAATGGGGAATTGCATGGGTTCAACTCTTGGTCCATATAATATTCAACAAACCTAATATGATTCACTAGAATTGGAATTAACCAAAAAAATTCTAATCTTAAAACTAGAAAAGGAACAATCCACAAGTAGGCATACCTTGTACAATTTCTTGAATCAATAACTAAAAATGAAACTTTATGATAACCACGGGGGAATCACCTAGGGACCAATATGATATCACGTCCATTCATATTGGGGTGGTTAAAAATTAAAAATTAAAAGTCAATATATTGGTGGTATATTAGGGGTGAAAAGGGTTTTTTTTAACTATATAAATATCCAATATGTTTGGGGTTATTTTATTCCAAATTTTTGCCTGCACCCTTCACCACCATTCACAACCAGTGCTCCACCATAAGCTTGTGTGCACCCTGCATATGCTACATAGGGTTTTCATGTGGTTTTCTCCATCGTTTTTCTAGGTTTTCTCCATCCTGTTTTCTGGATAACGAGGGTGTTTTTTCGTGGTTTTTTCAAATCGTAGCAGTGTTGGTCCTTGGGTTTTCTCTATCGTGTTTTCTGGAAAATGAGGGCATTTTTTCTGGTGCATAGCAGTGTTGGTCCTTGGGTTTTCACCATCCTATTTTCTGGATAACCGAGGGCATTTTTTCACCATTTTTTGGTTGTGGGTTTGTGGTGGGTTTCTCTGGTGCATAGCAGTGTTGGAGGAGGCACGTTGGAGAGCCACTACATAGAATTCTTATTCTTCCATGCCACCAATTATCGCCCTCACACTGTCTTTGTTGCTGCTGCTCAACGGTCACAGGTTCCACCCCAGCCGCCTCCAACATTTCTTTTGTTCTTTTCCTCTACAATTTCTATGTTCTGAGTGGTCTTTATATGAGATTATAAGGCTAGTATTTGTTGATCATAATATGCAGTAGTGTGGCTGTGGAGAAGTAGGTGATTTTAGAGTACTTGGTTTACAGAACAATGATGCTCAGCCTTGTTCAAATCTGCATGGATTCCACCGATTGGCCATAGGTATATACATGTACATGTCAAAATGATTGTTTATCTAGTTTTTGCTTGTAGTTTTGTTCATGATTTTGTCTGCGTGGGGCTTATTTTCAATTATATGCAGTGTTTGTGTTGGGTTTTGTCAAATATGTATCATACCTATTATGCATTTTGGAATAGTTTTGAATCTGTAAAGATTGAAATTTTGTAAATTTATGTATCATGGCTGTTTTGGAATAGTTTTGAGTCTGGAAAGATTGGAATTTTGTAAGTATATGTATCATAGCTAATCATGATTGTAACTTGTTCTATTGACTTTGAGTACATGTACTGAGATTTGAGAGTAGGTTCTAGCAGAAAATTTGTAGAGTGCTGGTTTCAGCAGAAAAATGGAAGAGTGCTGAGGAATTTGGTTGAGAGCAGATTTTGATTTTGGAGAAAATAGTTTGACAGTAAAATTTGATGTGTGATTGTGTGCTGTTTAACTGACCGTATTATTTATTTGATCTTACATTAATTGGGTTTCTGATCTTAGGTTTTAAGGAAGTGTTTTTTAAGTTGGTAAGTGGTTTTGCAACATTATTTGAAAAGATATTTTAGGGTTTTATTGAGTCTTGTAGAGGCTAACTAGTTTTTTGGTTTCCAGTTAGATTTGTTTAAACATTGTGTTGATTTTTGTTTTGTGATATGTTTTTCTTGTGTCTTCTAGCTCATAGATATTTGATGTTAGTGATGTTGTTAAATTTGAGCCCATTTGATAATCCTTCTAGGGTTTAGTACTAACACCGTCTGTGAACATACAAATGGAAAGTAGCAACCTAGTATAGCTTCATATCCATTTTACCACTGTCTGGGCCCAGCAAAGTTAGCAACAAATGCCATTTACAGCGTTTTGTAGATGCATTCTATGCACGTGTGCCTGCAAGTCATTGTATATAGAAGAAATGTAGTCACTTAAACTGTGGCTGTGGTTGTTTTTGTTTCAAAACGATACTACTCAATTGTGTTAACATAACCCTCACGGTCAAGAAAAATTCAATAAAATTCCATATAGAAAATATATGCAATGTAGAGCTTTTTATGCCTACAAAATTTTGAGGCTTGATTGCTCTCTTTTACATAAGAATGCCTAGATTATTCCCATCTGCAACATCCATAGTAACACCAAAGAACAGTGTTTTAAACAAAGGTCACCACTTGAGAGAAAAATATCTTCATATTGCATTTGCATTGAAGTGCCTCTCTCTAACATGCACACAAAAAATTAAAGGCACTTTGTCAGGCACAAAGGTCTATAAGTAAGAGATATGAAGATTTTGTAGCTTCTTGCATTTTACCACAACCAGCTAAACTCCAAGGTCTGTGATCCCATGCACTACCTGAGATTCAAAGTATGTAATTTACTGCAGCCTACAACTCTACATCTAAGACCTATGTCATGGATTTACTTTCATTTCACTAATTTTAAAGGTTGCAACTTCTTGGAATGTGCTATGTCTTTTGCATTTTCAAAGCATGTAATTTATTGCAGCCTACAACTCTGCATCTAAGACCTATGTCATGGATTTACTTTCATTTCACTAATTTTAAAGGTTGCATCTTCTAGGAATGTGTTGTGTTTTGCATTGTAATTAGTGATTTCAATCCAAATGGAATGATTGATTTTTACCAAAGATTGAAAACTTTTAACCAAGGAAGGTTGAAGGCCCAACTTTTGAATTGTTTGAACTTTGAAGATTACTTTGGTGATAGATGAAGGTTTTAGCTCTTAGCTCAAGAGGGCTTGAGAGCTTCAATGATCATTTAATTGGAAGTTGAATCTTTGAAAAGTATTTGCCTCACACCCATATCTATTTGCAAAGGTTCCCAGATATAGATTAGCGTAGTTGGGTTTCACTAAATCATCGAGGAAATGATACAAGGGGCCAACTCAGTTGTTCATATGTTAAAAAAATTAATCAACATCATAGATCCTCGTATCCTAAGCATATGCACTGATTAAGTATTAAAGATCATAGGATTCAAATTAAACATGTGTAAAATAGGATAAGCAAGTACAAAATCAGGCATGGGGAGTGAGAAACACAATCCCACCAAGAGCAAAAAGGTAGGTACTGTTACCCCATTTCGTATAAGTGTCCACATGTGATGATGATCAAACCCTAGGGATGATTTGTCATGATATCTTAGTTGATTTGGATATGGATGGTTTTGAGTGTACCTATTAATGATTTGGTGGTATGAACTGTTGGGAGTAGTCTGGATGACCTACAACAATCCTCTTGCAGATATGGGTTTGTTTTCATCATCAAACAACCCTCATCCATGAAGTTGGGCAACATCTAAACAATCTGAGGACAATATGAAGATCTATGCATCATTACAGCAGTAAGGAGGCTTTAAACATTCTTAAGAGTCAATCTCGGGCATATTCTAGGTGTTTCTGGGCACTTTTTAGTAAACAACAACAATCAAGAAGAATTGAAAACAGAAGGGTACAACAACCACAGTCCTGAGTCAACTACAACAATGAAGAGGGAAATTTGTGCTCATTTTTGGAAATGAAAATGGCGTTTCATTCATCTACAAAATTTATGGGCTGATCCTAAGCATTACAAAATTTATGGGTTGATCCTAAGCATTGAAAACTTTGGTTGGATTGTATACTTCTCTGGTTTTTTCAGGTGCACCACATTTTTTTCTTCACTTTCTATCTTCTTGATTTCATATTCATGATCATCCCATGGCTTCACCAAAAGACCAATGGTAGCTTGGAGTGCATTCAAATGAGGCAATGGAAATTGAAGCTCAATCTGTCCCTTAAGTGATAAAAAATTGTCCTAGGTAATATTCTGAGTTTCCTATCATTCGAAAGGAAAAATAAATTTAATTTTGGCACCTCTTAAAATGCCTTTATGTATTTTGATATTAATTTTAAATACATCCATTTTTTCAGATGGCTATCATTCAGGATTAGGTGAAGCTAGTTTAAAATTTAAATACATGTGGCATTGCTTGTTTTTGTTGGGGTTCGGACCTTCAAGGTCCTTAATTTTGGCAACTCCGCGGTTTTGGTGCGAAGCTTGTAAGCGGAGTTGCGGTCCAAAATAGTCTGAGGGGTTTCGGGGTTGGGTCGAAGCCCCTCTTTTTGTAAATGGCCCAGGGTTTAAGCCCATGGTATTGTAATAGTGCACTTGTATAAATAGGCACTTATGTAAAGGAGTTAGGGGCAATTTTTGGAGGATTTTGTTATGATGTTGATGTGATGCAAAGAAGCTAAGGCTTAATTTTGGGTTAAGGTTAAGTCCCAGCTGAGTGCGTGGATGACCTCTACAGCTGAGTGCGCAGAGGATTTTGGGAGAAAGGTTCTGCAGCTAAGTGCGCAGATTTGGGTTGTTGAGAAGATCTGCAGCTGAGTGCACAGATCAGAACTGTGTGTTTGTAAAGTGTTGAATATAAATGCAATTCTGTGGACGTAGACCCTACACCGGGGGTGAACCACGTGTATCTTGTGTTGTGGTGGTTCTTTTTATGTTGTTTCTGTTATGTTTTATGCATTTGATAAGTAGATGAATGATAAGTAAGATATATTGCTAAGTACTAACTTCGCTGTGAATTCCAAGTTAAGGGTTAAGCAAGTAACTGTCTATTTATCTAAACTGCGAAGCTATTTAATTAAATGTCGAAGCTCTATATTGCATAATTGTTCTTTGTTAAGGCTAAAGGTACAGTAATATCCCTCTTTTGCCTGCAGAAACCTGATTCTACGGCACCCCATAGCTGTTTTGGGTGAGACTGCAACCTGTTCGTAGGTTGTTGCCGAAAGGGCCAACACTGTGGGTCTGTTTGTTGGTGCGAAGATAAGAGGATAAGAACCCGGGTCCACCCTAAGCCCAACAGTTTTGATGATGTTCAATATCATGTCTCTGACTGATTATAAATTTCTTTAAATGGTTACATACATTTTGTCCACAGTTTTGGGTAGCCTTGGTTCTAAATAGGTAGTTTGGGTAACATCTATTTAACTTTTGGATTCATGGTTCTAAATAGGTAGTTTTTGGTGGAATTGGATTCATTAAATATCATAATAATCTTAGATGTTTTTGGCTAGGCCATTTATTTTTGTACAAGATGCTATGGGATTGACACAGGGCATGTTAGGAAGATCCCATTTTTTTAAAAATTTCGGTATGTCTTCCTCTTCCCCTATCATATTTAAAATTAAAAAAAATTGCCATACATTTGGTACCTGTTTATTTTATGTGTAAAAAAATCCAATATGATGCCCAACACATTAAATGAATGTTATTAAATATAATGCTCAACAAGTTTGATCAATTTTTTTATATAGGGTTGTCAGCTACGAACAAAACAATTTTAGTGAGGAGCAATTAAATTAAATTACAGTACAACATGTTGGTAATTAGGGGTTTCCCATCCTAATCCAGTAATTAGGGGTTTTCCATACTAATCCAGTTTTAAGTACCCATTCCCACTTTCAGATTTAAATAGAATTCATATATTTTCTTTTGACTAAATTGTGGATTGAGTTAGATTATAAAGATACACAACATAATTGCAAAGGAAGTTACAGAGTGAATGAATATGCTTAAGCTTATACATGGACCATGGTTTAGCCCCAAACACTTATCTTATGATTGGTCAAACTATAATTGTAGGAGCAGTCTTTGTTTTATCAAGCTGTTTATTGCTTATTCAATACAATACTATTCAAGCATCACAGGGCTAGTCAAAGAGCATGGTTGGCGCAATTTGTCTTCTGAGAAAAGTTCTTCTCAAGAAAATTCTCATGGGGGCATTCAATCACATAACATTTCAAAAGGGGCTTCATTAAATATTTAAGAGGGGACCTCCTTGGTATGTTTGTGTTATCATTCAGAAGGTATCCATTATCATGACAGTGTTATCTTTCAGAAGTGATCCATTATCATTAGTTTGGCTCTTGTTTTGGCCTTTTTACAAGGTACCCATGCCATTAGTTTTACCTATTTCAAGGTACCTCTTATCAGTTTTCAAGGTACCTAGTATCAATAAGGTACCCAGTTTCATTAGGCTTGTCATTTTGATAGCTTGATTAAGAGAGATTTTAAAAGTTTAACACCAAATGTTAGATGGTGCAAGTTATCTTTTAGAAGGTATCCATTATCATGACAGCGTTATCTTTCAGAAGTGATCCATTATCATTAGTTTGGTTCTTGTTTTGGCCTTTTTACAAGGTACCCATGCCATTAGTTTTATCTATATCAAAGTACCTCTTATCAGTTTTCAAGGTACCTAGTATCAGTAAGGTACCCAGTTTCATTAGGCCTGTCATTTGATAGCTTGATTAAGAGAGATTTTAAAAGTTTAACACCAAATGTTAGATAGTGCAGGGTTCATAGTTGAGCCTTATGTCTATCATTTTGATAGCTTGGTTAAGAGAGCTTTTAAAAGCTTAACAACAAATGTTACATGGTGCAGGGTTCATAGTTGAGCCTGGAAATGGCCCCTAATGACCTGGAGCAATATTGGTTCTTACTCCTTGCTACTATATCATGGGTTGCAAAGGTCTCATGGCTTTTATTTTGTAATTTTGTCATAGTAAATTCTCCACAGAAGCTCTTTGTCTTTACCACAGTACTTACAGTGTTCATAGGAGGTTCACAGATATTTGTTTATGAGCTTTAAATATAGTGTTTTTCTGTTGCTCTACACTTATGTATGAATGGATTGGTTTGTGATGTAAAAAATACTAAGCAGTTAGAATTTTTTTCTATACTTATAGATTCGTTATGTTACATGTGTTAGGATTATTAATCCTCCCTTGTCCAAATTTAGTCATATGTCTAAATCGGGAGTCATGTCTAAATCGGGAGTCCATCCAGTCTATTTATAGTCATTAGCACCATTGGTTAAACTTAACCTAATTGGGGCACATGCTTCAGTTACCAAAGTGTGGGGAACACTAATTGATGCTCACTGCCACTTATTGCACTTGATTGCATAAGTTTAGGAGTCTCCTAGATCAATCCCTACAATTTAGGAAGCAACTGGGAGTGCCGAAACCAACCAAGGTCAGTTAACTTCAGTTGATGACTAGTCAAGCCAAGTTCGGAGTCAGTTACATTCAGTTCTAGCTCTCTACATTTAGTTAAATAATGGTTTAATTAATTGCACACATGTGGGGCGTTTTTCTCACCTACCACAGTCAGTTAACCATTATTTAATACTAAATGTAACAGTTGGTTGTGTCTTAGAACTCCGGTTATGATTTAGACAAGGACAGTTAACTACTGGGTCCTTAACTTTAGTTGATGACTAGTCAAGACAAGTTAGGAGTCAGTTGCATTCAGTTAAATAATGGTTTAATTAATTGCACACATGTGGGGCGCTTTTCTCACCTACCACAGTCAGTTAACCATTATTTAATACTAAATGTAACAGTTAGTTGTGTTTTAGAACTCCAATTGTGATTTAGACAAGTCTTGGTTACCTACAGTCAAGTAGAGTCATCAATTCGAACTTCCTCATGTGGATTCGAATTGCTTGTGGCTATTAAAGACATTTTACATCATTGCAATTATTATCTGGATTACTTTTTTGATTAATGAAAGCATTCACAGCTGCAAGCCTTTTGCACTGTTTCATTCTTCAATGGCTGAGTAAATTGTGAGATCTTCTTTGTGAGTTGTGTGTTTGTCTACAGATCTATATGCTCAAATTTAACATGGTATCATAGCCTCGATGGATAAGGCACTTCTCCTCCTCGGATCTCCTACTGGATCATTTTTTTTGTTTTGCAGGTACAACTTCGAAATGAATCCACCAGTTTCTCTTCTCACCCGATCCT